>PVJL010003345.1:0-160604 GCA_004026885.1 Lyroderma lyra
GAGTGTGGCCGGACTCAGGGCGCTCACTGTTTCCAGTCACCCGTGGGCTCTCACACAGTAGGCCTTGGCAGTGAGCCACCCTGGCACTGGTGAGCCCTCGGTAGCCTCGGCTGTTCATTAAGGCTGCTACCACATGGGGGACTTTTACGTGGCTGTTCTGACCTCGGGTAAGCTTGTCAGCCTCCTGGATGAGAGTGACCGTGGTTGCTAGTGCCCAGAGGCAGGGGGGCCATCCGGCTGCTACTGGGTCACGTTGCTTAGACACGTGGCCACGGGCCTTTACCAGGGTCCGACAGTTTGGGTGAGGACCCCCAGTGCCATGTGTCCCTTTGCACAGATGAAAGGGTTGAGTTCCCGGTTCACATCCGGGAGTCCCAGCGCCAGTGCACAAGTCAGTCGTCCCTTTACTTCCTGGCAGGCAGCTTCTTGTGCATCTTCCCATTTCAGGGGCTCATTCTCTGGTCCAGTCAGGGCTTCATAAAGGGCCTTTGCTGGTTTTGAGTACCCCGGGACCCAAATGCGGCAGAATCCTGCTGCCCCGAGGAACTGCCGAACTTCTTCCTGGTTTCAGGCCGGGGAATTGAGCAGATGGTCTGTTCTCTTTCTGGTCCCAGGGAGTAATGACGAAGCCGAGATACCGGACCTGGGGCCGGCAGAGCTGAGCCTTCTCCCAGGATACTTTGTACCCCGCGTCAGTTCGCAGCTGTACGGATCCCTGGTGCCGTTCCAGCGTTCCTCCTGAGAGTCACTTCCCAGGATTTGAGCCTCCCCAGGCATCTGATACTGCTTCTGCCTCATAGGGGTGGCCCCAGGCTTCAGATCTATTATGATTGGTACATGATTTTTAGCCATTCCCAGGGTTTTGGTTTTTTTCAGCTTATACCAACGTGTATTCTTCTAGTAGCTTGGGGGAAGCGGGGCTTGTTGTTCGTCCCCATCTTGGGTGTGGAGCTTTCATTCTGCCTCTCTTGGAACTGTGACCAACATGATGAAAGCCGGTGTAGCCCCAGCTTCAGGCTGGTTACCCCTCAGGAATGAAGGTTATTTGAGCCCCTAACTTGGTTAATAAGTCTCTTTCCTAAAGTGGGATGGCGCATTTGGGCAGCTAGAGGAACTCATGTATTATTTTGTGCCCTCTCAGTTGACATGTCTGGGATTTGCAGAACGGGCGGGCTGTGCTTTTGCCTGTAGCCCCTATGATGTTGGCTTCTTGCCCAGTGAAGTGTGTGACTGGTGTGGTGACCACTGAGTGTTCCACCCCTGTGTCTACTATAAAAGTCATTGATTTGCCCCCTATCGTCATATTGACCACGGGCTCATGGGGGCCCAGATCGATGAAGCCCAGTCTCTCCTATTCCAATTCAGCTCCAGCTAGTCCAATCAGGTCATAGACAGGAAGCTCTGGGCAGTATTTCCTCCTGGTCGTGAGGCCTGTGCAGTCAGTCAGGCCCAGTATAGCCTCCCGGTTGGGCCTTTCATTCTTCCAGTGCCCAATTTCCTTGCAATAGGCCCATTGGTCAGGCTTCAAGGGCTGACACACGAGGGTTCTGACCTTAAGGGGGAGGCCAAGTTTGGTGGTGGGGTCAGAGTTCCCAAAAGCCACAGCCAGGAGGGAGACCTTTTGTTGCACCTTCTTATTTGCCTCCTTGTGAGCTTCCCGATCTCGGTTGACATATACCATGTTTGCTACTTCCAGCAATTGAGTAGCATTTATTCCTGCAAATCCCTCTAACTTCTGAAGCTTGTGGTGAATATCTGGGGCAGATTAGGCCACAAAGGCATCATTGACCAGCTGTTGGTTCTCAGCAGCCTCAAGGATCAAATGGGGTGTAGACCCAGAATGCCTCACATAGGCGTTCATGAAAGTCAGCAGGAAATTCATCGGATTTCTGAATTACCGAATGTGCCTTTGACATGTTGGTGGGCTTCTTGGCTCCCACTCTGACCCCGCAGAGGAGTGCCTCTCATTATAGTTGCAAGGTGTTTCTTCCTTTCTCTGTGTTGAAGTCCCAGGGAGGTTTGGTATCTCATGTCGCATTTCAGGCCCATGTTTCGGCATCAAGGGTGCCAACTGGGGCCTGCTCTGCAGTCATTTCCATGTCTCAGTCAGGATGCACCCCTGCTCTTCAGTGTTGAATAGAGTGAGGAGTAATTGGCGACAATCATCCCAGGTTGGCTGGTGCACTTGGCAGATTGATTCCAGCAGGTCGATAAGGGCCTGTGGCTTCTCAGATTAGGATGGGGTACGGTGTTTCCAGTTCAGGAGATCTGTGGTGCTGAATGGCTGGTAATATAACAGAGATTGGCTTGGCTGAATGGTGCAATGAGCATTTAGTTGTTGGGGGGCCCAGGTCTACTGCAAGGGTATCTGGTATATGGCTGCATGTTGGGCCAAGTGCAACCTCCTTCCAATGAGTTCTGGGTCCAGCTGGGTGGGCTCCAGCTCGTGCGGAGGGGAGAAGAATGATGGGGGGCTTTCAGGCAGGTCAACTGGTGCCCGGGGAGCAGTTGGTTATGGGGAGAGGCTGGCAGGGTGTATGGTGGAAGGGCTAGATCCTCCTCTGGGTCTCCCTGATGAATTGGCTTTGGTGGTCAGCACCCCTTTGGGGGATGTGCTATTAAAACCCTGCACTGTCCCTTACTGTTTGCACTGAACCAAACCCAAGGAGGGAGAGTCTGTGCTATTTGCAACCATGAGTCTATGTAGGGAAACTGATCAGGGTAGCCAGGACTCCCAGTGATCACTTTAAAAACTACAAGACCTTGGGGAGTTCTAAGGACCCTTCTGGTGGCCAGCCAACCTGGAAACTAGGCCAGTCAGTTTCACAAAGAGTTCGGAGTTTTCCTCATGTCAATCCGACACCATAGTCATCAGCATAACTTTTCTTGAAGTTCTTGAGCATACAATCTAATACAGTTGCATTGGTCTGGCTGCACCCCATTTCTTTATGTACCTAATGTGATCCTCCTAGGTGACCTCCTGTGTTTGGCATCACAAAAAGAACAAAGGATGGGAGCCCCCATAGGAGGCTTTTCAGATGCCCACCTGGCTGCATCCCTTATGGGACTTTAAGGTGTGTCTTGGCTAAGGTGCTCCCGTATAAATCTCGGGCCTGGTTGTCCCCAAGAGGACAAGTCACCATTTTGCCTTATGATGTCACCATGGAACCTCAGGTTGGGGCCCACTCAGACCCTGTAGCTATTGCTGTGGAGCCATAGATATACAGTCACAAGTCACTGTCACACAGTCACACATCAAATTGCACAAAGGTTATCACATATCCCTCCCAGGCCCTGGATTTTCCCTACCTGAGGTCTTGCAATGGAGACTTTGGGAGGTGATCAAGCTCCCCTTCCGTCCAATGATGGGCCTGACTGGGGCTTTGGTCCCGGGACCTTACCTTATCCAGAGTCTTACTCCTCAAAGGGGTAGTCCATGCCTCCATGGTGTCTGGCCAGTTCAGGTTGCCTCTGGGTGCAGTGGCCGCCTCAGGAAGGAGGCCCTGTAAAAGTTCTGGGTGGTGCTGCCTTGTTTGACTTGGTAGGACTCCCACCGCCCATTGGCTTCTGTTGCTATGCCAGTCTCAGTCAGGGAACCAAAATGTTGTGGCAAGACCAATAACCAAAGAAGTCAAATGGCACTCGGAGGGTTGGAGATCCAGTTTTATTGAAATGGAAAATACTGACAAAGCTGTCTATAGACTGTTTCATGTTAATTCTGTCAACTCCCACTTCCACATTCCTTCTACCAGTTGTCTAATGTATGCCTTTAGCTTCTATACCCCTGCTTGCTTCTCACACCAGCCAGCCCCCACCCCAACCCTATAAGAGTCTGAAAACCATGTTAGTTGGGGCTCAGAATTTGAAGGCTGTAACTCTGAGCCTGCCGGCATAATAAACTGATTCTCCAACTCTCCAAGTGCCATTTGACTTCCTCAGTTACCCATCCTACTGCAACATTTTGGTTCTCTGACCAGGAGGCCAACCGTACTGGCCCATTGTGCCACCAGCATGGCAATGGAAGCCAATGAGTGGTGGAAGGCCTACTGAGTCGAATGAGGTGGTGCCATCCTAAATCTTTACGGGACCTCCTTCCCAGGGCAGGGGCACCATGAACACAGGTGACCTGAACCAGCCAGATTTCATGGAGGGACAGACTAACCCCTTCAGGGAGCAAGACTCCAGGCAAGGTGAGGTCCTAGGACCAAAACCCCAGCCAGGTCCCTCTTTGGATGGAAGGGGAGCTTGATCACCTCCCAAAGTCTCCACTGTGAGATGCCAGGTAGGGAAAACAGAGGGGCTGGGATGGATATGTGATAACCTCTGTGCGATTGGATGTGTGACTGTGACTGTGTCTATAGCTCCACAGCAACAGCTATGGAGTGTGAGTGGGCCCCAACCTGCAGTTCCATAGCAACATCATAGGCAAAATGGTGACTTGTCCTCTCAGGACAACAAGGCCAGAAATTTATATGGGTGAACCTTAGCCAAGACACGCCTTAAAGTCCCATGAGGGATGTGGCTAGGAAGGCATCTGAAGGGCCTCCTCAGTGGGCTCCTCTCCTTTGTTTGTTTTGCGACACCAGACATGGCAGGAACGGCACCTGGGAGGACCACATTAGGAACATAAAGAAATGGGGTCCAGCCAGACCAAGCCAACGGTATTACACATGTATGCTCAAGAACTTCGAGAAAGCTTATTCGGATGACTATGGTGTCAAATTGGTGCGAGAAAAACTCCGAAGTTTCTGTGAAACTGACTGGCCTAGTTTCCAGGTCGGCTGGCCACCAGAAGGGACCTTAGACCTCTCCAAGGTCTTTGTAGTTTTTAAAGTGATCACTGGGAGCCCTGGCTACCCTGATCAGTTTCCCTACATAGACTCATGGTTGCAAATAGCACGGACTCTCTCTCCTTGGATTTGGTTCTGAGCAAACAGTAAGGGACAGTGCAGGGTTTTAATAGCTCAATCTCAAAAGGAGGGAAGACCACCAAAGTCAATTCATCAGGGAGACCCAGAGAAGTACCCAGCCCCTCTGCCATACACTCTTTCAGCCCCCCCCCCCGCCCCCCAGCGCTGACTGCTCCCCTGGTACCAGTTGACCTGCCTAAGATCTTTCCACAGTTGTTCTGCCTTCCTCATGAGCCGGAGCTCACTTGGCCGAACCCAGAACCCATGAGAAGGAGGCTGTGCTTGGTTCAACATGCAGCCACATACCAGGTACCCTTGCAGGAGACCTGAGGCCCCCGACAACTGAATGCAGATGGCACCATTCAACCAGGGCAACCTCTGTTACTCCCAGATGTGAACCGGGAATTCAATTTTTTTGTCTGTGAAAAGGGACACATGGCCTTAGAGGTCCTCACTCAAACTGTCAGACCCTGGCAAAGGCCCATGGCCTACTTGTCTAAGCAGCTTGACCCAGTAGCTGCCAGATGGCCCCCCTGCCTCCAACCACTGGCGGCCATGGTCACTCTCATCCAGGAAGGTGACAAGCATACCCGAGGCCAGAACATCCACATAAAAGTCCCCCATGTGGTAGCAGCCTTAATGAACAGCCGGGGCTACTGATGGCTCACCAGTGCCAGGATGGTACACTATCAAGGCCTACTGTGTGAGAACCCACGGGTGACACTAGAAACAGTGAGCACCCTGAATCTGGACACATTCCTTCCTGCAGAGGCAGGCCCACCTGACCGTAACTGCAAGGACACCACGGATGACACCTTCTCCAGCCGCCCAACCTCACTGACGGTTCCCTCTCCACGCCTGACCTGGTTCTCTTCACAGACAGGAGCAGCGTCATCCAGAACAGAGACCGAAAGGCCGGTGATGCAATAACTACCCGAGGCCGAGTCATCAGGTTGAGGCACTGCCACAAGGGTGGTCAGCCCAAGGGGCCGAGCTACGGGCCCTAACTCAGTGCTCAGGTACACGGAGGGGAAGGAAGTCAGCATCTACACGACTCCAAGTAGCCTTCGGCCACGTTACATATATACGGGGCCGTTTACAAAGAAAGGACTGGCTGGAGGAAGAAGATAAAAAACAAAGATGAAATTCTCCAGCTACTTGAAGCTGTTTGACAACCGAAGGAAATAGCAGCCATTCACAGCAAAGGACACCACAGGGGGACTGACCCCATCCGTCAGGGGAACCACCTGATGGATCAGGCAGCACAAGAAGCTGCTGCCCAGCCCAGGACAGCCCCAAACCCGGACCTGGCCTCCAAGGTACTTTTAGCACCAAGCCGACCGGAGAATCCGAGGTACACTCCCCAGGAGGACCCATGTGCAAAGGCCGAGGGGAGCACCCGGACTAATGAGGGCTGGTGGCAACTACCGGACCGGAGACTTTTCATTCCCAGGGGATTAGCTTATCACATGGTCAAACAATACCATGGCCTGACTCACTGGGGAAAGATGACTCCCAAAAAGGGACTCACCATATATTACTGTGTTGCCAGGCTCCTGGCCCTCTGTGCCCAAATTAGCACTAGGTGCATTACTTGTGCTAAAATCAATTCGGGACAGGGTCCTAAACAGGGACCAGGAATTCAGATCACCAGGTTGGCCCCCTTTGAAGACATAGAAATTGATTTGACTGAGGTAAAGCCATGTTGGGGCCATAAATACCCACTTGTTTTAGTCTGCACACACTCAAAACGGATCCAGGCCTTTCCCACCCTCACTAAAAAGGCACAAGAGGTTGTAAAGGCCCTGCTGAGAGAAATAATACCTCGCTATGGACTTTCCCTTTCAGTAGGATCGGACAGTGGCCTGCCAGCTGTTACTCCTAGCTGGTGCCAGGATCCTGACTTTTCTCTTAGCTACAGGAGTGGTTGGGGAGCTCACCATACACTAGGGCCCTGTATCCTCCAAGCTATTACCCAGTTCATTGAAGCCACAGTGAACAGGGCAAACACAGCTACTGGCCTACACCAAGTCGGAGATATATGGTGATGCCCCATAAACAGAGTTATAAGGACATCAAAGGGGGGAATGAAGTGGAAAATTATGAGCAAAGCTGTTTCTTAAGTCTTTGCGGACAAAGGTTTTCAAGTTCTTTGGGTAGATCCCCAGAAGGGGGATTGCTGGGTCAAATGGTAGCTCCATTCCCAATTTTCTGAGGAACCTTTGTCCGCAAAGACTTATGTACCCCAATGTTCATTGCAGCACTGTTCACAGTGGCCAAAACATGGAAACAACCAAAGGTTCCTGCGACAGATGACTGGATAAAGAAGCTGTGGTACATATACATAATGGAATATTACTCAACTATAAGAAAAGATGAAATATTGCCATTTGCGACAAAATGGATGAACCTGGAGATCATTATGCTAAGTGAAATAAGCCAGACAGAAAAAACAAAGAACTGCATGATTTCACTCATATGCGGAATATAAAACTGAAAGCAAAGAAAAAAAGAAATGAACAAATAACCCATGGACACAATCAATAGTTTAATGTTTATTTGGGGACGAGTGGGTTAGGGAGGGGAGGAAGGGGAGGGGGTGGGAGAGGAGGAGGGGAAGCTAAATATAAGGGGATGGAAAGAGAAGTCACATTAGGTGGTGAACTTATTATACAACAAGGTGACAATGCACTGTAGAATTGTGTGCCTGAAACCTATGTAATGCTTGCTAACAGATGTCACCCCAATAAGTCTAACAATAAAAATGAATTAAAAAAAAAAAAAGCTGTTTCTGTAAGCTTTTAAATGTAAATTCTGTAAGCTGTTTAATGTAAATTTGTGAACTCCCACCTCTGCATTCCTTCCCCCAGGTGCCTAATGTATGCATTTAGCTCTATAAACCTGCTTACTTGCTGCATAGGCCAGCCCCCACCCCAACCCTATAAGTATCCTAAAAGCCTGTTATGGAAGGGCTCAGACTTTGGAGGTTGTAACTCCTCTGAGTCTGCCGGTGTAATAAAACTTGTTCTCCAACCCTCTGAATGCCATTTGACTTCTTGGGTTATTGGTCTTGCTGCAACAAGGACATAAAATTAAATGTCTTTGTTTTGGCATGGGTCATTTATGTATATTGGAAATAATAGTTTTGTTTTATTTGTAAAATGCTAATGGTAAAGAAGACATCAGCACCTAGTCCAGGGGTGTCCAAGCTTTTGGCTTCCCTGGGCCACATTGGAAGAACTTTCTTGGGTTACCCATAAAATACACTAACACTAACAATAGCTGATGAGCTTTAAAAAAAGAAAGAAAGAAAGAAAAGAAAAAAGAAAGTCCTTGCATAATTTTTGTAATGTTTTAAGAAAGTTTACAAATTTGTGTTGGGCCATATTCAAAGCCTTCCTAGGCTGTATGCAGCCTGTGGGCCACCAGTTGGACAATCTTGCCCTAGACTGTTTGAGAAAAAGGTAACAAAATATAATGGAAATAATTTGCATATTGGTCTGAGAGATCTGTGCGTTGAAACATCAAAAGGTGGGTGAATTAGGGTAAACAGAGGAGGATGGGAGGGAAATGGCAGAGATGGGTGATTCAGACATAGCTGGAGCTCACAGCGAGTCTCCGGAAAGGAAAGGAACCATGTTGCAGCACGCATGCTCTTCAGCCCCGAGGAGCAGAGAGGTAGAATAAGCATCCCTTGCCTGAGTGGTTAGTACAAACTAAAGCTGAACCCAGTGAGTGGGATAAAGACAGAAAAAGAGGTACAGCTGCTGTGGTCTAGCAACAACTGTAACCAGGCAGAAAACAAAGCCACAGAGCCTGGCTGCCTCCCCTTATAAACTGTAGCTGTAAGTGTCATGTTACAGATCACACTGTCTTCAGCCCTGAGAGGCAGAAGCATTCCCCCCTGAGCAACAGATGCACCTGGGGCTAATACCAGTGACTGTCGGGAGCCATGGAAAAATACAGACCTTGCATTAAGAAAGAACGCGGCCTTTCTTATTCAGGGTTTACTTTCTGGATTAGCTAGGTGCGCCGAACCTCAGCCGGGCGCGCGCCAAACAAAAGCAATTAGCCGCGGGCGCCAAACAAAAGCAGTTAGTTAGGCGCATCGAACTTTAGGGCGCCAACTTAAGGTACTGCCCCAACTCCCTCCTGCCCACATGTCGGCACCACCCCGTCCAGCACTATAGCCAATTATACAGTGACAACTACCTCACCTCATAAGCAGTCCTGCCCCACTTTGTTCCTACTGTATATATACTACTGTTAAAAAAATAAAATTTTGAGGCTTGATCAGAATCCTGTCTTGCCTCCATCTCTTTGTGTCTCCTGTCCCTCTTTTCATCCTCCACAGGTTCCTCCTCGCCCTGCGTTGTTTTGCTGCGGGTCGGGGCAAGTGACAAAGGCAGAGATACAGAGGTGTGACAGACACCATTCCTGGGAAGAGAGCAAAGCCACAAATGCATGAGCTGTCCCCTCCTAGCCCAACTCACCCCCACCTATCTCAGATGAGCCCAGCAAGGGGGCAGTGCACCTGGGACTTTTGAGCAGTGCAGCACTGCAAATCTCACTAGATTATCATCGGATTTATAAAAAACATTAAAAAATAAAAAATAAACTAAAAGCTAGGAGAGAGTAGAATCAAATACCCAAACTATTGAAAGAGAGAAATTAGCAGCCAAGAATAATATATCCAGCAAAGTTATTTATAGATGTGAAGGAGGAATAAACACTTTTCCAGACATAAAGAAGTTGAGGGAATTTGCCACCACAAAATCTGCATGACAGAAAATACTAATGGGGGCTATTCTAACTGAAACAAAAAGAAAAATAAAAATAGAAAACTATGAGTAAGGTAACTAACAGGGCCAGAAGCAGGAAACTGCAACCCTTATTTAGAACAGGGTATATATGATGTCTGACAATTATGTTTGCAAACTCATCCTAGAAAAAGTGCTACATACCTCATTGCTGAATATTACTATGGTCACCTTTGAAGCACTCCCCTTGGGAAGCTGTGCACCAACACCAGCACATAGTCCACCTTTCAAACAATTTTGGAACTCTTTTTCTGGAATGGCCATCACAGCTGTTGTTCATTACCCTTGATGTCCTGATCACAGGTATATGTAGTAAAACTATAAAGAAAAACAAGGGAATAATAAACTCAAAATTCAGAGTCGTGATTACTCTGAATATGGAGAAAAAGGGTTGGAACTAGAGTGACACAGGGGACTTCAAAGGTAATGAGAAAGTACAAGTTTTTAATGGGAATTTATTGTCATTTTTAGCATTTAAACATATTTCATATATGCTCTTTTGTATCTGCAATATTTAATTAAAATTTGTTAAAGACAAATAAATGATAGAAAATCTTTATCACATGTTTAAAACAAAGAATTAAAAGCATAAAATAAAATTATCTCATACTAATTCCTAAGATAAAAAGAAAATAACACAATAGAAAAATGAGCAAAGGATATAAACATGCAGCTCACACAATAAGAAATACAAATGGTCAATAAATATATGAAAAGCTATTCAACTTCACTAGTCATAATAATTGCAAATTAACCAGAACTATATTTCATTCATGAGATTGGAAGAATTTTTTATGAAGTAATGCTATCAGGATTAATAAGTGTATAAAGAATGAACTGACAAAGTCCTGTGGAGGACAATTTGATATTATCTATCAAAATTTTAAATGTAAATACTCTTCCACCCAGCAATTTCACATATCTAGGGATTCATCTGATAGAAATATGCATACATTTGGTCAAGTTGTATATAAAATGTTCATTGTAGCATTATTTGTAATAATGAAAAATTGGAAACACTTAAATGCCCATCAATAAATAGTTGAATTAGACCATCACTGCACTTTATCATTTTAAAATGTTTTCAACTGCAAGTAGAAATTGTCCCTTAAATAAATAAGGGCTCATTTTTATTACATAACAAAAGTCTGGATAAAACTAGTGCCAGTGTTGGTTCAGCTACTTTATGTTGTCATCAAAGACCCAGGATTTTTTCATGCTGCTCCTCCAACTTTGCATGCTGATTGGATTATTGTTCTCAGCTTTTCACACTCTTCCTCTGCAGGATAACCTTGTAATGTGTTAAAATGGATGGATGTTGGACTTGGCCTTGCAACATGCATTAGTCAATTGAATATAGGTGGAAGTAACTGTGTGTTCTAGTTCTAAGCCAAAGTCTTAAGAGATATCTCATGTTTCTACACACTTTCTTGCACTACTGTGATCCATCCTAAGAAAAACTACCTTAAGGTTCCACTGACATAAAGGATGAGTAAATATATAGAATATACCTAAACCTAACTCACAACTTGGAGCCAAGCCCAGCTAATATCAGGTAAGTCAGCAAAGCCAGAGATAACGCACACACCTGTGAGCAAGAAAATAAGTGTTTATTGTTGTAAACCACTGAAATTTTGAGATTGTTTGTTAGACAGCAGAATTGACTAATACACTTTGCTGTTGACTTTCCCTCCTTATGCCTTATAGCCTTATGATCTCAAGATGGTTTCAAGCTCTATAAATCAACAATTGTCTTCAAAGGCAGGAAAATGGGGATGTGAGAAGAGCAGCCAGGGCAAAAGAAAACCTCCTTGTACTCTTACTTTTTAATCAAGGAATAAAGATATTTCACAGAAGCCTCTCTGCCAACCTTCCCTTACATTTCATAGACCAGACCTGTGTCACATGGTCACTCTAGCTATTAGGGATGTGGGAAGTAAATTCCTATAAAAAGAACCATAACTGGCTGGAGAAAGGGCCTACCTTCCCTGAGATCAAGGAATATCTACCCTCTACCTGGAAAAAATCAAGAATTGCTGGCAAAGAATGTTCAACCATGGTGTCTACCATATATATGATGTAATAATGCACAAAGGTCAAATAGAATATGGTAGGTTTATGTAGTGACATGAAAAAAATGTGAAAGATCTAGCATTCAAAAAGAATAGCAAATTGTAAAACAATACATATAATAAGAAAAAAATGTTAAAAAAATAAGAAATACAAGTTTGTTTGGGTGCATATGTAAGAGCTGTCAGAAAAAAAATCCAGTCATAAATGCCTTTATTTTTCATATCACATGGCTAGATACTTTCTGGACAGCCCTCATATACGTATGTAAATACACAGAAAAGGGATTAAAAATATAAAAGCGCTATTCAGAAAGTATCTAGCCATGTAATGTGAAAATTAGAGGCATGTATGGTTGGTTATTTCTGGTCAGCCCTCATATATCAAACTATTTCACAGCAGTCACTACTGAGAAGAAGGTGGTTTGGGAAGAGGGTATGTTTAACTATATTTCTGCATTGTTGGAATTTTTAAGAACATACAATAATTTATGGATTACTTCTTTAAAAATTTACTTTTCATTTAAAAACTAAAGGCTGTATACATGAGAGAACTGAACAATGAAAAAGAATATTGGCTAGAAGAAAGTCTCTATCTTTTTTATTTTAATTCAAAGGTTGAAAAAGATTTTTCTTTATAATTCAATCAATTTCTGGTTCCTAGGAAGAAAACAAAATCATTCAGACAAGGTTTTCTGTTTGCCCACTGCCATGTCTTTAAAAGAGAAGTCCCTTTAAAATCCTCTCTCTCTCTTGTTAACCACAGTTTTATTAATAATGTTAAATATTAATCTCTATACACTCTAGCCTTTCCTAAGTGGCTAATTCAAAGACCATGTTATTTATTGTTTGAATTGTTGGTTGCAAAATGAATACCCTTGCCAGCACCTTCGTTAAAGACCAAGGCAGTTTTTTATAAATTCAATCTGCCTGAAATGCAATCATCTTCACTTTAAAAGCCACCTGTATAGAATTAAAGATGTTACCAAATCTAAAGAAGACTTGGGGGGCGGGGGGAAGCCATACGTTAAGTTTTCAAAAGTTTTTTTAGAGAATATCCAAGATGGCAGAGTAGATAAACATTGTGCCTGATTCATCCCATGAACACATTAAAATTACCGCTAAATTATAGAACAATCAACCTGGAGAACCATCTGCAGACCAGCTGATCAGAAGTTTGTAACTAAGGATATAAAAAAGAAGTCATGTCAAGACTGTTAGGAGGGGCAGAGGCACAGAACAGCCTGGCCCCAAACCTCCATGTGGCAGTTGATAGACAAAAGGGATATCTTGGCCACAGAGGTTCCCCCTGGAGGAGCTAGGCTCACCAGCCTGTATTACTGGTGCTGGGAAGAGAAGCTCCACAACAACTGGCTGTGAAAAACAGTGGGGTATTCCAACCATCCATGTGGGACAGAAGGCTGCAGGAAACCCAGATGTCCTCTTAAAATGCCCACACACAACTTCAGTCACTCAAAGGCACTCACCCTGGGCTAAGATGGAGGTACAATGACTCAAGAAGAGCCAGAGACACACAGAGAAAGACTGAGCTGTGTGCTTCAGAGAGAGAAATAAAAGACAGTTGCCATTTTCCCTATTTAGAATTTTTCTTCCATGCAGTCAATAGGTGGCTCCATTTTTTTCTTTGTGGACCTCTTCCCCACCAACCCCACCCTGACAACACGGCTAAACCTAAATCTACATTGGCCTGGTGAGCTCCACTTGCTTCACACTGGTGACTTCCTGAGACCCCGCCCCACCAACTCAAAAAACTCTGAAGGCATATTGGCATATTCTCAGCTAGCAGACAGCCCTGCCCACACTGCACTCTTTCTTGAACAACACAGAGTTTTGCTGGCCCCAAACAGGAGGCAATTAGCCTTGGTGTGTTGTTAAACTTCTGTAGCTCCAGCCACAGCACTGGCACCAAACCAGAATTTATAGGAGCACCCAGTAACCAGGGAGACTGTGCCATGGCTCTACTACATAAGGCCACCTGTCCAAGACTGGGAGACATAGCAAATCTACCTAATACATAGAAACAAACAGTGCGGTAGCCAAAATGAGGAGACAAAGAAATATATCACTAATGAAAGAACAGGAGAAAACTCCAGAATAAGAACTAAACAAAATAGAGTCAACTACCAGAGACAGACTTAAAAACAATGGTTATAAGGATGCTCAAAGAACTTCGTGAGAACTTCAACAGAGATAGCAAGCATAAAGGACATAAAAACCATAAAAAGAACCAGTCAGAAGTGAAGAATACAATAACTGAAATGAAGAATCACCAGCAGACTAGATAAAGCAGACGAGCAAATCAGTGATTTGGAAGACAAGGTAGCAGAAAACACCCAAATCAGAACACAAAAAAATATTTTTAAATGAGGATTGTTTAAGAGACCTCTGGGACAACATCAAGCATAACAACTTTCACATCATAGGGAGGGGTACCAGAAGAAGAAGAGAAAGAGTAAGGGATTGAGAACCTATTTGAAGAAATAATAACTGAAAACTTTTCTAACCTGGGGAAGGAAAGAGACATACAAGTCCAGGAAGCACAGAGAGTCCCAAACAACATGAACACAAACAGGCCCACACCAAGACACATTATAATTAAAATGGCAAATTTTAAAAACAACACAGAATCCTAAAAGTGGCAAGAGAAAGGCAACTAGTAACTTATAAGGGAGGTTCCATAAGCTTGTCAGCTGATTTCTGAACAGAAACTTTGCAGGCCAGAGGGATTGGCAAGGAATATTTAATGTGCTTATAAGGTCTGAGGGCTTGCTAAGCATCCCCACCCCTGGGAACTTGGCTGCTTCCTGAGCTCTGGAGGAAAGTTAACACCTTTCTCGGAATAGCGAGACCTACTGAGATAAAAAAAAAAAAAAAGTACATGCTGTTTTGCCTAAGTAACCATTTGCCCAAAGCAGTGAGACCCACTGAGATAAAAACATATGTGCCACTTGGCACTATGTGATGATTTGGCCAGTGTAGCAGTATCTCTTCTTCAGAAACTCCTTCACTCCCTGTAAAACCCTTGCTACAATAGATCTTGGCACTGATGCTCTTTTCGGCCTCAGCCTATCTGCACACAGATGCTCTGAATAAAATTTTGTTAAACCCTGACTCAGCCTTGAGCACCTTCCTCTCAGTGTCCCTAACAGTGATAAAAAGCAAGGACTCACAACCAAGGGTATTCTACCCAGCAAGGCTATCATTTAAAATCAAAGGACAGATAAAGTACTTCCCAGGCAAGAAAAAGCTAAAGGAGTTCATCACCACTGAACCACTATTACAAGGAATGTTAGAGAGACATTTTTAAGATTAAAAAAAAAAAAAAGTAAAATTATGAATAATAAAATGACAATAGCTACATACCTATCAATAATTACTTCCAATTTAAGTGGATTAAAAGTTCCAATCAAAAGACATGGAGGATATTGTGCTGAGTGAAGTATGTCAGACAGAGAGAGAGATGCAAAGCGATTTTACTTATATGTGGAATCTAAAGAAGAAAATAAACAAAACAGAAACAACTGACAGATATAGAAAACATTTGGATGCTTATCAGATGGGAGAGGGGTTAGGGAAGTGGGTGAAAAAAGGTGGGAGGGATTAAGAAGTAAAAATTAGTAGTTACCAAATGGTCATGGGGATGTAAAGTAAGGCATAGGGAATTATATGATAATAACTATGTATAATGATGCCAGGTGGGTACTAGACTAGTCTGGGGGATCACTTCTTTAATTACATAAATGACTAACCACTATGCTATACACCTAAAACTAATATAAAATAATGTTGAATGTATAGTCATTAATACTGTGATAGCATAGTATGGTGTCAGATGGTTGCTGGACTTATCACAGTGATCACTTCTTTAGGTACATAAATGTTGAAAACTATGGTGTGGCCCTGAAACTAATGAAAGATTGTACATTAGCTATAATTTTAATTAAAATCTTTAAAATTGTTTTTTCTAGGAAGTATATCTATAGCCTAAGCACTCTTTTTAACGTAAGAAGGATTTCTGAATTCACCAAATGAGAGAAAGGAAGGCAGTTCGTTTTATAAAAGTTCCTAGAATAATTCTCATGGAAACGTTTTTATTTTATAAAAATAATTATAAATTGAAACTATAAAATACTTTTTATTTCAATTCCATGTATTAAGAGCTGAACTAAGCACTAAACTGGGAGCTGGTTTCCAAAAAAGATGATTAAGTTGCACTTTCTCCTCACAAAGGGCTTATAATTTGGTAAGATATACAGAAATAAAAATAGATGAATTTAATAAAATTAGTAACCAGCTTTAAAAAGCTGAAAATGTAATAAGACAGAAAAAATTGTATTTTTCAGAACTCCTCTCAGGAAAATACAGAGGGTACAAAAAAATGTATACACATTTTAAGAAAGGAAAAAAACTATTAAAATTGTAATATTCAGTATATACCAATAACAATAGATGAATACAAGTCATGTTTGACTTCTGCAATTACAAGAGGTGCTCAAAGTGGTTACCATCAATGTCCAGACACTTTGGATTACAGCAAACTACTGCCTGATCAATGTTACTCAAAGTGTCCACTTGTATTGGGGTGCATGCCATTTCAGTTTCTTCCCAAAGTACTGCTAGTGTAGCCAGTTTTTTCCGGTACACCACATCCTTTAAGGTCCCCCATAGGTAGAAGTCAAGGAGTGTTAAGTTGAGGGAAACTCAAACAATGTTCTCGAATTTCAAATGCCACTTCAAAATGGTCCTGAGCTCCTCGAATGACAACATGCTTCTTCCATTTTTTTGTTTACTGTCCTGCCTGTTGCATGGTAATGCTAGTATTTATTTGATTAAAGTCATCTTTTGAGAAAATGTCAGACTATACATTACTACCATAATTCAACTTCAAAAAGTAATACATAGACAACATCTCTTAAAATGCATATACATTTTTTGACACCCCTGGTATTATATAAGTTTGAAAGAAATACTTGTCTAAGTGGCTTCAGAGAGAGTTCTGGGGTTGAGGAAGATGAGTATCTGACCAAGAACAGGTGGTGGCTAATCCTGCCCTAACCTGCACTGCAGTTTTGTTCAGTGGCATGTGCTATAGGAGCTGTTCCCCTGGTCATTCTGCATTTTGCTCTCCTCTTTGCACAGCTCAGCCTCTCCTCCAAACAAGTGTGAACAAAGCATAAGAAAACATAAGTGTCATGTTTTACATTTTGAAACCATCTGAAGCACTTTTATTTTAATCACTTTTGCAAATATACACCAAACTGGGTGAGTTTGATGCCAGAAACATGCTGAGGTCCGTATTGTGTAGACAAAATGCTTTTGAATAGCATTGTTAAATTTGTGAACTTCCACTCTGCTAGCTCATCCCTGAGTGGCTGACACTTCTCTTTTGAGCTCCATACCTATGCCCGTCATCTCCAGAGTTAATCTCTTCCTCTTTACCTAGCAAGCCTAACTTCCTTATCTGAGCAAGTAAAATACCATCAACCACTTTACCCACACCAGAAACATAGGGGTCAGTTCTTATGCCTCTCTCAGCCTCCCCTTCTACAGTAAGTCACTGTCTGACAGTTCTACCTACTAAGCATCTTTCTTTCAAATGCAACTCTTTAAACACTGTGCTCCATGTCACGGCCTTAGTCCAGATCCTTACCATTTCTCCCTTCCTTCCTTCAGTAGCTCTCTATGTGGTGTTTCTGTTTCGGTCTCATCAGCCTCTAGCCATTTATCTTTCTACCGTTGCCAAGTGACCTTTCTAAAATGGTCATTTCACTACGTTGTATTAAAATTCTTCAGGATTATCATTCGCCAACACCAAGTGCAAACCCTTTAACACGGTGTGCACAGTGCATGATGATCTGTCGCTGCCAGCCTTTCTAGTCACATCTCACATCAAATCCTATCCTAGCCATATTAAACTCACGAACACCACATGCACCTTCTCTGTACCAGATGTTGTAGTAAGCACTGGAGACACAACAGTGAGCAGGAAGACATGGCCCCAGCCCTCATGGAACTTAGAGTGCTCTTGTAGGTCCTTGAAGGCAGCACACTCTGTCAGGCCTCTGTAACTCCATACATGCTGCCTCATCTGCCCCCAGTCCTGGCTTGTCAGAGACATGACCTCACTGGCCCAGCCAATGACTAGTTGGGTGACCTTGGGCAAATTACTTCACTTCTCTGAGCTTCGGTCCTTCATCTATAACATGAGTAGGTAGCACAAATGAGCTCTACAATTTTTCCCATCTTCTGCAAGTTATCAATTTAAAGAATAATTTTAAATTTCAAAATTGGACAAGAGAGTCTTCAGAAATATCTCAACAAGTACTGATGTTTAAATTACTGTAAGCAGCAGTTAACATGTCAAATTTGCCAAATTTTCTTCTGCTATAACAAAAGAAAGGATTCATATTACAAGCAAGATAATGCCCTCCTCTTAAGTTCAGATGCCTTATTATGGTATAGTTTCACTTAACTAAAATACTTTGTCAATTAGAAATCACTAAAAATGCTTCTGTCATTAACTGTATGCTATGCTATTTTTCCATGAAGTCATTATATACAGGTAACCCCCATGTAACATGGCACTTCTATAACACAGTTTCACTCTAACACTGTTCAGGCACTGGGGGAAACTCTCATACAACATGGCATCCTAGAACAGAATTTCACTCTAATACAGTTTGAGAATTAGAGAAATCCCTAAACAACATGGAGCATAGTAAGAGCTTTTAAGAGCAAAAGATATCTCATTTGAAATTTTTCATTCAAGAGTGGATGTTGTATCCTGCAGAATTTTAAAATTTATTAGAATTTTTAATCCATTTTGATCATGGAGCATTAAGTACATACATTTTAAAACTTTGTGCTTTTCTTTTTACTACATTAAACATAGATTAAATTTTTTCTTTATTAAGAAATCTAGCATTGTTAATATTTAATTCTTCACAGTTGTGTATCAATGGATTTCTTTTCTAAATGAATTGGGTATGTGAAAACATAGACAGCATCTATACATTTTGAAAGTAGATAAAATCTATGGATTGCTTGAAATACTACTTACAAATTTGTGGTATAGAAGTAGCTTAATATGAAACTAATATATAACAAAGAATAAAATATCCAAATTTGTGGAATTTCAAATAATTTTAAGCACTGCTGAAATTGGAGTGGTAATTACAGAAGATAGTGAATAAAATATCTGCCATGTCACCTTAAATAAATAATTCTTAACTTCAAATATATAAGATATTCTCAAATATTTTAGTAACTGTTAGAAATAAAAAAAAAATTTCAGATAAGTATTATTCAACCTTTTTTAAAGAAATGGTAATTATGCTTTTCATTTTTGTGAATCAATTTGTAGCCCTGAACTATGTCTGGAAGAAACATAAAAATATCTCTTAAAGACATTTCATCTCACTGGAACAAAAACTACAGATTTTGGATCGGCTCAAAAAGAGGGGGAAAGTATCATATGTTGCAAAAACCTTGGATTTAAATGAAGCAACAATCTGGACTATACAGAAAAATGAACATAAAATTAGTTGCTACTCGTTGTTCTAGCTCTGCAAATACAACATCTTGTCCCAATATTTGAGAAGATGAAAAAAGCCCTTAGTATCTGGATTGATGGCTATTAAAAAACAAATGGATTCCACTGGACACCAATATTATTAAACATGAAGCTTTAAAAATCTACAATTACTTAAAGGGAAATGAAGAATCTGCTATTAACCCTGACTTTGTTGATAGCAAAGAGTGGTTTCACAGTTTTAGAAAATGTTTTTCATTACAAAACCCAAAAATACAAGGAGAAAGTGCATCAGCTGATAAAGAAGCTGCCAAAACATACCCCTAGGCATTGCAAGAAATTATTGAACAGGATGGATATTCAAGACGTCAGGTTTTTAATGCTGACAAGATCAGCCATTGGTGGGGGAAAAATGCCCAAGAGAACATTTATTTCAAAAAATGAAAAAGTTGCACCAGGTTTTAAGGCATCAAAAGACCACATAACAATACTTACGTGCAATAATGCTTCAGACAATCACATGGTAAAACCTATGCTGGTTTATAAATCTCTCAAGTCTCATGCAATGAAAAATGTAAATAGGACATTTACATTAATTCACCACTATATTGGATAGTAAATAGAAAAGCTTGGCTAACCACTGAATTATTTTAAATGTGCTTTTTAAAAATGTTTTGTACCAAGTGTGGACAACTACTTAAAGCAGAAAAATCTATATTTTGAAGTTCTACTAATATTTAATAATGCACCCAGCCATCCAAAATTTAAATCACCCAAATGTCAAAATAAATTTTTTACCACCAAATACAACTTCTTTACTTTATCCATTAAATTAGAGAATTGTAGCTACATTTAAGACTAATTACATCAGGAAATCATTACAATGAGTTTTGAATAAAGTCAACTACAAATCTATAGAAGTCATGGAGGCATGGAAATTTTTACAATTTTGGACTGTATTAATCTCATAAATTTACCCATTAAAGAAATAAAACTGACAATGTTATGTGATTGTTGGAAAAATATATGGCCAGAGTCCATTCAAAGTGAAAATCTAATCGAGCCAGCAGAAAACACAATGGATGCAAGAGTAGAACTTGCTAAGTCTCTAGGAGGGGAAGGTTTTGACAACATGACTGTCGAAGATATCCAAGAATTACTGGTGGAAGAAGAAACTGATGAAGCAAATTTGGTGGAAATGACATCTGGAATACGCCAAGATCATTCAGGGGACAATAGCTCAGGTGAAAACAACGAAGTTAAATACTTTACTGTAAAAACATAATGAAAAGTCTCGACTTAGCTGAACAGTTAGAGTCATATTTTTTCAATGAAGATCCTTCCACTGAAAGAAGCACAAAGTTTAAGAGAAAACTTCACAAGTACTTAGCACCAACAAAATTTACAAAGATCTCTCAGCTAACAGCAAACAATCTAAAACAACAGATATTTTGCAAAAGGTACAGAATAGAGGTCAAGATTATGCTAAAGAAGTTCAGAGGATGAAGATAATCCCGTCAAAAAGAGAACCCCCTCGGTTATTGGTGCTTAGTAGTGATGATGAAGAAAACGTTATTTAATACATAGTAATGTTATACTTTTGGTGAAAATTGCTTTAATGAAGATAATTCTTTTTGTTATAAAAATATAATAGCTTTTTTTAGCTTTTGGAACCTAACTCCCTGTTTTGAATTTCTTTGTTTCGTACAACACGGCTTAGATGACATGGCATTTTTAGGAACGTAACGGCCATGTTATGTGGGGGTTACCTGTAAGTGCACTCTTAGAATTTCAAGGGGAAGGAAGGTAACCTCACCTCTGAAAGGCGATTTCTTTTGCATCTAACAAAAAAAAAAAAGTGGGCCTTTGGCATTTTTTTCCTGGACACCCAGAATCCAAATTTATACCATTGAATTTCAAATAAATCTCCTAGAACAGGGTCAGACAGTGCCAATGCTATCTTCAGCCCAAAATAAAGCTGACTTTGATGTATTTTTTTTTTGCTTTGATGTATTTTTAAGCTAAGTTCATAAGTTAACGTTCAGAGAAAATTCTTTATTTTGAGGTGGAACAAAATTGTGTAACACATATAATTAACCAAAGCATGAACATCTTTTATTTTTATTATTTCCTGGACTTTTAAAAGAAAAAGGTTCTTATCCAAGCACATTTAAAAGTATATTATTATCATACAAATGTCAATATCCTGGTTTTGATAGCGAACTTGGGTTGTATAAGAAATAACTTACAATTTCGTGAGGAGATGAAGGCTCAGCAGTCACAGCCACTTTGCAGACTTCAAGGGACAGTCAGCTTCTCCACATAGAACCCGAAGTAGGAGATCCAGAATCAAATCTATTCTCCCTTCTCCCTCTGGTGAGATTTTTTTTTTTTTAATCTTCAGCTACATCTTTGGCTTTGTGAGGAACCTTCTAGGCAAAGACAATGGCCAGCAATGTTACCAACAAGATAGATCCTCACTCTGTGGACTCCCAATAAATACTCTTGTGGTCAAGAAATCTCATGTGGTGGCAATCTTATCAAAATATGGCAAAACTGTGGACTGCTCCGTTCATAAGGACATTTCTCTCATTAATGTATTCATGAGAGTAATGCCCAGGCTGCTGTGGCGGGAGAGGATGGCAGAGTGATGGCTGGCCAGGTTCTAGACATTAATTGGGCTGCAGAGCCAAAAGTGAACCAAGAAAAAGCAGGTGTGAAACAACCTGCAGCAGAGACATACCGGTCAGTACCTTCTCTGTCTCTCTCCTCAGCTCCTCTTTTGACTTGGACTATCACTTTTAAGGGGGTTATTATGACAGGATGCCCAGTTACCCAGCACTCCTTGCTTGGGTGGTAGTGCCCTCCAACGCCAGCATGTATGAGGAAACACCTCACCAAGGGGCACACGTGGATTCAGTTCTAAGGGTGCACGGTGAGGATCTTCATCCAAGTCTGGAAAGTTGAAAAGAGAGGATCTTTAGACCATTAAGAAGGAATTAGAGAGTTCCCTGATGGTGTAGTGGCTTAAGGCTTCGGCACTGGGTTCGATTCCCAGTCAGGGAGCTACCCACATACCAAAAAGCAAAAGCAAAAAAAAAAAAAAAAAAAAAAGGCTGAGGAAGGACAGGATGACAGAGACAGTGCCACTGGCGAGGATGGCCCTTGAGCACATAGTGGGGTCTAGAAATCTTGCCCCCTTATTCCTTTACCTAGGTGCTTGTCTAAGATCAAAAATTTTACCAGGTTTTTCTCCCCTAGTATCTTCAGCCCATCCTCGCTGCTACCCCAACCTTGTCCTTCCCATGTTCATTAATTCATGTTGCCCTGTGCCTAGTCCCATTTTCAGTTCCTTTGTTTGATGCTGCTAGTAGTTAAGTCTTGGCCTGCAACATTTGCTTTTAATTTTGATGCCTCTTTGTGACTTAACAATGAAAAGGATATATGGTTTTTTTATCAACTGTCCCCAAAATAAGCTCTTATTATGCAGGGAATACAGTTCTTTCCATTCATACATGAGTTCAGGAGTGAGTTGCTCCTCTAACTATTAATACAATGGCAATCTCACTAGTTGAGTAATATCTGAGAACAGCTTTGAGTTAGAGCTATGTTGCTATACCCCACATAAGAGTGTTATGTGGTCAACACAAATGTAACAAAAGGTATTTTTGTGAATGAGAGTTGGCATGTCAAATGTGTCTTCTAGGAAAATAATTAGCATAATAGTCTTAAGATTTGTTTTCTAAAGTTGATACTATGGGTTATTTTTTAACAACCTGATGTTTGGGACCCTTTTTCTCAAAATAAACACATCATTAAACTAGAAATTTGAAGGGGGGAAAAAGAAGTTACTTACATAGCTGAGGGTAGTTAGATGAAGGGTACATGTGACTCTCTGTACTATTTTGTGATTTCTTATGAGTGTATAATGATTTCAAAATGAAAACTCAGGGTCCACCTCATGAATTAATGAATCTAGTCAGTAATCCCCAATGGCTGCTAACATCACCGAAAGAGAGACAACTAGATATGATGCACCACCTGATGGAAGCACGTAGCACCATCCATGAAGGAGTCTCACCAAAAAGCAAATGTGAGTGTGATCAAACTTTCATCCAACAGCCAATTCATTGGAAATACAGAGACCAGAGGAAGGTATTAAAAGACTTCACAGGGGTGCAATCAGCAAGATCCAGACTATGGAAATCTACAGAACAAATTATCTTATTTCTTCAACAAATAAATTGCAAAGAGAGACACAGAGACAGAGGAAGAAAGAGACAGGAATATAGGGCAATCTGCAGATTTAAAAATACACACACACACACACACACACACACACACACACACAATGTATTGATCTTATTTAGAACCTGATTCAACAAACTATAAGACTAAAATATCCTATAGCATTTAAGAGATAATTGGACATTTTTACACTCTTTGGATATGTTATATGAGACAATTATTAACATTAAAATAAATAAAGTCTAAATTATATCATACTTCTTCTGAAGTATATTAATGGCATGTTCCCAACTGTTTACATTGTTTTTGTACGGAGGGTACAGTCCCTCCATACATTGTCAGAATTAGGTGTAATTAGACACAGTAATGAACCAAAGCATGGGCCTGCAGGGAGTGCCTGCTCACTGTGAGGAAAAGAAAGGTTGAGAATTAAGACACTGGTTTAAATTTGTCCTTCTTTTCAAGTGAGATTCCATGGCATGTCAACGGAAATGGTAAACACTGCTCGGCAAAACTGCATACTAGATCGGTGTCTTTCCTCACTCAGCCTGGGTGGTTCCAGGTGCAGGAGTGAAGAATGCCTGACTAGAAAACACTCTGCTCCCTTCCCCCGGGATCAGGGAGAGAGGAGAAACTTCAATCACTGCTCTGTTCTTAAGCGTTTATTATCTGGACAAATTACCACTTCCACCTAAGTTTCCTGCAGTTCTCAGCAAACAGGTGAGTGTGTTTAAAGTGTTGGTTCTCAGAAAATAGCTGTGATCTTATAAAAAAAACATTAAACCTTCCTAAAAGTAGACAGAACTGGGGTGATCACCATAAAGCTTCTATTTAAGGGGGCTGCTCAGTTGTAATAAAGAACTGAAGATCCCTCAGGATGGCAGCTAGAGAGAAAAGGAAGTAACTCCTATGGCTGAGGAAGACCTATAGAATTCTATATAGAGAATTCATGGGTTTGCATATGAACTCAGAAATCAGCCTCTGTCTGCCACCCACCTACCCATTCTAAGGTGACTTCCTTCCACTATGTTTTCTTCAACTGGCCTCCACATGGAATTCAAGCTGCAGTGACTTCTCTGCACCAGGAGAGGCTGTCCTGCACTGCCAGCCATGGCCGGGACCCCCTGAACCATGGTTCTTCCTGCTGCCTCACCTCAGCATCACCAGGTCTGTGAATGTGGCAGCTTTAGTACCCTTGGCTGTCCACCTCTTTATTTCCTTGCATCATCCCTAAACCTAGTTCAGTGAGACTATTAGATTTGCTGAAATGATTGCTTGCAACAATGCAAACAATTGACAAATATTAAATATTGTGTTCTTAAAGACCTTTAGCCACTCCACTCACATTTGTTCATAGGAGAAATATGTCCTGACCATCTACAATATGCCAGATACTATCATTAACTATCAGTCAGTTTAGCTTGGGGGTGCTATTGGTCAAGGTTAAAGTGCAAATAACAGAAACTATACAGCTAGTTTAAACAAAGATGGTTTGAAACAAAATTTGGGTGTTTTTTTAAATAAAGTCATTGGAAGGAGGAGAAGCCTTCAGGCTGAGCAAGGTAGTCACGAGTGTGTTGGTAGGGTCTGTCTTGGAGAAAGAACCTGCTCCAAAAAGTGTAGTCAGCTGACAGCTCCAGCTGCCACTGTCAGGGGCCACCATAGCATGTAGAGGAAGGCACACATTCCAGGGCCTGGGCACAGCGGGGGCTCTAGACCATGCTATTTCTGCTAGTGCCAGGTTCCTCTGAAGAACAGTCCTTGCTCAGAGAATCACCGTCAGCCTGGCCTAAACTTTCTCAGAGCTACACTGCAGTCTAAGTCTCTTCCTACCCAATCCTCCTGTCTTCCCTCTAGATATCAGAACTTCATCACGGTCTGAAGTCCCACCCCCTGCCCACTCCTGTGCCTCCAATACATTCTTTATACATCTAATTCCATCTTGGCATCTGCTTCCCAACTGACCTGAGCTGACTCACTCACTCAGTTGCTGCCTCCAGGAACAACTCCCAGAACAATGCAATGAAACTGGTCTACCAAAGGGGCTACAGCTGCCATGGTCAGGAAGTCAGGGAATTGGGTGGCCACCACCTCAGTGGCTGGGTTCAAGACACACAGTACCTCTGATGCTACCTGAGTCACCACGTCCTGCTTCTCAACTGCCACAAAGTTTGGAAAAGACATTAAGGTCTCTACTACAGCTGCCATGAGGAAAAATGAAAAATCATCCACAGGACCATGCTTGTCAGGAAAAAAAAAACAGAAGCAGCAGACATATGCCTTCTTCATAGTGTTCACGCTAGGCTCCTTAGGTCACATGGTAACTTGGTGGCTCATGGTCAATGTCCAATCTGTATTAAGGTCCACTTGCAAGCCAGAAGATGTTTCTGAAGTGAACAGTTATCTGAAAAAGATGGCAGAGCTTTACCCAAAAACCTAAAGGTCTGTACAAGTATTTGTCTACAGGGCATGCCACAAATACTACCGAAATGATTGGATGAGCTGGATCATTTGTTTTTCTTTTTCTTATTGATTTTAGGTATTCTGTATATATTCCAAAAATTAAGCCCATGTATATAGATTGAAATTATCTTCTCCCAGGTCATAGCTATTTTTTCATGTTATTTATATGCTTTTTGATGAACAAAGTTATTTTTAATGCAGCTAAATTTATCGGTCTTTTCCTTTATGATACACGCTGTTTGTATCTTGTTTTAAAAGTCCTTCCAATTCTGAGGGCATAAAAATATTCTCCATAATTTCTTCTTAAAGTTTTAAGCTTTCACCTTTAAGTCTTCAATCTGTCTAGAAATGATTTTTATGCATCGTATGAGAGTAGTAATCCATTTTTTCCCCATATAAAAGCCAATTTTCCCAGCACTTTTCATTGAATACTCCATTTTTCACCGCCATTCTGAAATATACCACTTCTATTCTATCCTTCCATATCTGAATGGGTCTGTTTCTGGACTCTCTGTTCTGTTGTATTGACCTATTTTTCTGCCCGTGCACCAACGCCACATTGTCTAAAAACTGTATGCTACACAGTAAGTTTTATAGAAGGGTCATTTTCCCCATCTCATTGTTCATTCATTACTCATTGGCCATTCTTGACTCTTTGCCTATCAATTTAAATTTTAAAGTAAGTTTTTCAAAGTTCACCAAAACTTCTTTCTAAATGGAATTTTATTGAATCTAATGATCAATTTGGGCACAAATTACTTCTTAATGATATTGAGTCTATCCTTCAAAATGATAAGACTGTTCATTTTAAATGTCTTTCAATAAAATTTTATGACTTTCTCCTTAAAGTTCCCACATATATTTGGTGTAATTTATACCTAGGTACCTCTTAGTTTGTTAACTATTATAAAGGTTAGATATAAAAATCTTGTTCTTTAACTGTTTGCTGTTGATGCACAGAAGTACATTTAAATTTTGTATAATAATTTTATATCCAGTAACTCTCTTATCAATTCTAATAATTTGTCTCTACATTCTTGGAGGTTAAACAGTCATATCATTTTAAAATAATTACAATTTCACCATATTCTTTCAATTTTTTTTATTTTTTATTTCTTTTACTTGGCCTGTTACACTGGATAAGATATCTAGTACAAAATTGAATAGAAGTGGTGATAACATACATTCTTATCTTTTAAACAGAATGTTTTCAACAATTCACCATTAAATATTGTGCCGTCATTCACCTCTTCTCTCTCAGCCCAGACCCACCACTTCATACTCTGCTCTGTGATGCAAAGGCTGGGAACCTCCCTACTACATGTCCCAGACACCAGCTTCTTGTTAGATTCTGCCAACAGAGGTACTGATGGGAGACTGGAAGGTGGGAGGAGGGGAGAAGAGACTCTGTTTTCTAGCTCCTGTTATATTCCTTCTACAGCAGCAAACAGCTTCAGCTCTCTAAGACCTTTGACTCCCCAAGTGCCAAACCCCAGGGAGCCCCCTCAGCGGGTAAAGCACTAGTTCTCAGCACAACTTCAACAATCACCAGTTGTATAGGCCCCCTATGAGCCAGAAGATAGCTTCTCTTAGAGGATAAGATTCACAAGCTTCATAAAATGAGTTGAGACTATTCCCTTTTTTTCATTTTTAGAATGGTTTGAATACAATTAGTAATCTTCTACTTGAATTTTCAATAGAATTTGCCAGTGAAACCATCTGGCATGGTATTTCCTTTAAGGGAAGATGTTGAACTACTAATTTAATTTCTTGAGTCATTCTAAGATCATTTAGTTTTTCTATCTTTTCATAAGACTCTTCCAGAAATCTGTATTTTTTGAGAAATGTGTTCCTTTTGGTTAAAATATGTATAGACAATATGTTCATTGTAGTCTTTTTTCCATTTTTTCAAGATTGTTATTAAAAATAGATCTAACATATAATATTATATTAGTTTCAGGGGTTATGCAAAATTTATATACCAAAAGAAGTGATCATCATAAGTTCAGCAACCCTCTGACACCATACTATGCTATCACAATATTTCCTCTGCTGTATATTATATTCCCATGACTTACTTGTTTTATACCTGGAAATTTGTACCTCTTATTCCCCTTCACTTTTTTCTGCCCTTTTTAAATTTTTCAACCACAGTTGACATTTCATATTATTTTATATTAATTTCAGGTATACAGCAAGTGGTTTGACATTTATAGAATTTAAGAAGATATCCTCTGACTAGTCTAGTAAACCACCTGGCACCATACACAATTATTATTACCATATCATTGACTATATTCCCTATGCTTTACTTTATAGCCCCATAACTATTTTGTAACTACCAATTTGTAGTTCTTAATCCCTTCATGTTTTTACCCTGCCCTTCAACCCCTTCCCATCTATTACCCAAAAAAACCTAGTACCCATCTGACACCAAACCTAGTTATTATAAATTATTGATTATATTCCTTATGTTATACTCTATATCCTCATAACTACTTTGCAACAACCAATCTGTACTTCTTAATCCCTTCCCCCTTTTGTACCCACATGTCCAACCCCTCTCCCATTTGGCAACCTCAACATGTTTTCTGTATCTGTAAGTTTGTTCCTGTTCTGTTTGTTAATTCTGTTCTTTAGATTCCACATATAAGTTAAATTGCATTGCAACTCTGTCTGACACTCCACTAAGCACAGACCTTTCAGGTCCATCCGTGCCATCACAGATGGAAAGAACCCATTCCCTTCCTGGCAGAGCAATGTTCCATTATACATGAGGGCTGACCAGAAAAATCCAGCCATAAATGCCTCTATTTTTTCATATTACATGGCTGGATACTTTTCAGACAGCCCTCATATATACCACCTCCTGTTTATCTATTTTTCTGTCAACAGACATCCAGACTGTCTCCACATCTTGGCCATTGTAAACAATGCTGCAATGAACATATGGATGCACATGTTGCCTAGAAGTAGTGTTTTGGATTTCTTTGGATAAATATCCAAAGTGAGATTACTGAGTCCTTCTTTGTCTCTTGCTATAGCCTTTGTTTTAAAGTCTATTTTGTCTGGTATCAGTATTGTAACCCCAACTTTGTTTATTTGTTTCCATTTTCATGAAATAACTATTTCTATGCCTTTACTTACGGTCCCTGTGTGTCTTTCGATCTAAAATGAGTCTCTTGTAGACAGCATAGGTAAGGGTTTTGTTTTCTTATTCATTCAGCCTTCCTGTGTCTTTTGATTAGAGCTTTTAATCCATTTACATTGAAAGTAACTGTTGATAGATAAATAGCTACCGCCATTTTATTATTTATAATTTTGATCTTTTTTTTCTTTCATCTTCAAGACATCCCTCTAAAATTCCTTGTAATACTGGTTTGGTGGTGATGAACTCCTTTAGCTTTTACTTGTCTAAGAAGCACTTTACCTGTCCTTCAATGTTTAATGATAGCTTTGGTTGTAGTACTTGGCTTTTCATCACATTGACTATTTCCTGTCAATCTCTTCTGGCCTACAAACTGTCTGTTGAGAAATCAGCTGACAATCTTATAGGAGCTCTCTTAAAAGTTACTAGCTGGCTTTCTCTTGCTGCTTTTAGGATTTTGTGTTGGTCTTTAACCTTTGCCGTTTTCATTATAATGTGTCTTGGTATGTGCCTGTTTGCATTCATCTCATTTGGGACTCTCTGTGCTTCCTGGACTTGTATGTCTATTTACTTCCACAGGTTGAGAAAACTTTCAGTCATTATTTCTTCAAATGAGTTCTCAATCTTTTGCTTCCTCTCTTCTTCTGGTACTTCTATGATGCAAATATTGTTATGCTCGATGTTGTCCCAGAATTCTCTTAAACTATCTTCACTTTTTGGATTCTTTTTTCTTTTTGCTGTTCTGATTGGGTGTTTTCTACTGTCTTGTCTTCCAACTTGCTCATTCAATCCTCTGCTTCATCTAATCTCCTGGCGATTCCTTGTAGTGCATTCTTCTTTTCAGTTATTGTGTCCTTCACTTCCAAATAGGTTTTGTTTTTTAATTGTTTCTAGGTTCTTCTTTATGCTTGCAATCTCTTTGTTGAAGTTCTCACTAAGTTTCTTGAGCATCCTTATAACCACTGTTTTGAACTCTGTATCTGGTTATGTTTCTTGCCTCCATTGTATTTAGTTCTTTTTCGGGAGTTTTCTCCTATTATTTCATTTGGGATGTATTTCTGTGTTTCCTCATGTTGGCTGCCTCTCTGTGTTTGTTTTCATGTATTAGGTAAATCTGCTGTGTCTCTAAGTCTTGGCCAGATGCTCCACGTGCTCCAGTAGTGTCCTTTGTGTGGGTTGTGTGTGCCTTCCTGTTATAGTTTAGCCTTGATTGCAATTGTCACATCAGTGGATTGGATTGACCTTCAGGCTAATTGGTTATGAAATTTGACCACATCCACAGGCTGCTGTGTTGGGTGGGGTATTTACACCACTGAGTGGGATTCACACCAGTGGGCTCTGGTGCTTGTTGAGACCTCCCTTTGTGTGTGCCACTTATGGGACTAATTGGGCAGTGCTGTCTGTGTTCTGAAGCCAACATTGAAATATGTTGGTTTTGAAGCCTCTTGGGAGAGGCTTTGGTGCAGGCCCAGGTCACCTACCTGTGACCAGCCGGGTAACACCTGATAAGGCTACAAAGTGATCTGCGGTTGTCACTGCCTGTGCTAAAACTGGAGTCATGTGGGAGAAGCCACCCTGTGGATCAAGGATGGCTGTCACCAGTATTGGGCCTAGGGTAGCGCCACAAAAAGCCAAAAAATTCTGAGGCCTGATGCCACCTGCCAGCTCCCATAAGATTTAGCCACTGATAAAACCTCCAGTGGTAAGAGTTTAGGTGTGGAGGGGTCATAGTGAATCGTCAGGGTGGAATGAGTGGAACTCATCAGACCAATTCAGATTTGACCGTGGTCATGGGGGAGGGCTCAACACAGGAAAGATGGCACCTGCCTTCAGGCTGTGCCAGAGGAAGACCCCACAGAGCAAAAGTGGTGACTGTCCTCCAGCCCCCACCCTACCCACTTCAGTCTGACCCCAGTATGCCTCCAACACCCCTCAAGTCACTGTTCCTCTACCAGCCCCCCAGAGGAATGACTGCAAGTGAGCCAGTCTGTGCACAGACTTTTTAAGAGGACATCTGGGTTTCCCACAGCCTCACATCCTGAATGGTGGGAATCCCCACTGTTTTTCATAGCCAGATGTGGGGGCTCATCTCCTGGCACTAGTACTCCAAGCTGAGGAGCCTGGTGTGGGCCTGGGGTCCCTCACTCCTGTGGCGGGGAACCTCTACAGCCATGGTATGCCTCATGAATCTCAACTGCCAGATGAAGGTTTGGAGTCAGCCCATTTCATGTTTCCATTCCTCCTACCAGTCTCGACGTGGCTTCTTCTTTGTATTCTTAGTTATAAAACTTCTGTTCAGCTAGATATAAAATGTTTCTCCAGGTTGATTTTTTGATTATTTAGTTGTAATATTCATGTATTCATGGAAGAAAGTAGGCACAGGTATTATCTACTTCGCCATCTTGGATCTCCTAGATCATAAATTCCTGTTCATTATATTCTTAAATTTTCTTTCAATTATTACATCATCTGTAGTGATGCTCTCTTTCTCATTCCAAATAATTTCAATTTATGTCTTCTCTCCCTTTTGATTACTCATCCCAGAGACTTGTCAATTTTATTAATCTTTTCAAAAATACAACCTTTGTATCTTTTGATACTTTCTATGGTGTCCTTGGTTTCTGTTTCATTAATATATTCTCTCTTTACTATTGTCTTACTCCTCTTTGAAGGAGTTTATTTTGCTATTCTTCCTCTGATGTCTTAAGTTGAATACTTAGTTCTTCAATTTTTGGACTTTCTTTATTTAATATATTTTATTTTCTTCAAGATATTACTTTTGTTTTATCTTACAAATAATGTTTTATATTATTTTTATTTCTTTTTATTATAATTTCTTCTTTAATCCATAAATTTTCAGAAGTATCTTTTAAAATTTCTTAAGATTGTGGGTGCATTGTTCTGTGTATGTCCATTGGACCAAGATAGTCAATTGTGTTCCTGAAATCTGCTATATCCTTTCTGATTTTTTTTAATCTGTCTAATTTTTTTTTCCATTTGAAAGCAATCACTCTTTATTAACTGGCCAGATTACAAAAATAACCAGGATCAATACCTAGTTCATGCTTATAATAAGTCTATTGATCTGGTCTTCCCTGTTGCCAGCACTCTACCTTCCGCAAAATGGGTGGTCTACTTCATTCCATCCCATGGATAGGACAACTTGAAGGGCCACGAGAAATTGTTTGCTTCCTCAAAGTGTTTTCCAACAGTGTAGATCTCATGAATCAGATCCTCCATGCAGATAATACCATATTACCAAGAGTTCGAGCAATCAATGTGTTATCTGCTAGGGTAATTCGCTTCTTGTTGATTTTGCCATAACCACACTTGTAGATCCATTCATTTATTGATTTCAGGTTTGGGTACTGTACCCCCAGGCAATATATTGTTCCTCAGCACATTAATTAAAGCCTTGTTGAGCTTCACAAAGGTGCCATTGAAGATCTGACAAAGGCACAGAAGCTGCAGTACCTTTCGGACCTTTGGGCTCACACCATTGATGCCTCTGATCCTGATGACAAATGCCAGTTTGGTTTCTGCTGGTACATAGAAGTTGCCAGCCTTTCTTGCCATCCTAGACATTTGAATCTCAGTTCTGTACATCAGTATATTCTTTGTGACAGTGCTTAGCTTTTTCATAGATAAGCTTCCTTCTTGCCTTTTGGAGCATCTTTTGGGCAAACTTCTTTCTCAGGTGCTTGATCTTCAGCTTTGTGTAATTCCTTTGCTTTTTCTTAAGGGTTGCTGGTGCAACAGGAACCTTCTTCTCTTCTGCACCCTCCATGGTTTTGGCCAGGAAAAGAGGAAGCTCAATCTGCCTAATTTTTAATTACTGAGAAAAATTAGTTAAAATCTCCCGCTCTGTTACTGGATATGTCTGACAGCTCCACCTTGTGTCTCTTTGCACCTCTGTCAATTTTTGCTGTATACATTTTAAAGTATGTTATTAGTATATATCAGTTTACAATTTTCATATCTGGTAAATTGAATCTTTATTATGTGGCAACTCTCTTCATCTCTAATATTTTTTCTCTTAAAGCTTTTTGTCTTACTTAATATTTCTACATCATCTTTTCCTGATCCTATGGAATTTATTAAAGTTACCAATCTATGTAGGAAATTAAAAATGGGTAGCCATGTCCTAGCCTCTTTGTTCAAGAGGTCCAAATGACTCCAACACACTTTTCCCCCTTGCTATAGCATGATGGCTTCTGAATTATTTATGGGTAGACTTTCTTTGCAGGCAGGCTTCAAATAATCATCTCTGCCATAACAATAGCAATATGTCCAGTGGCCAAATTATCATTGTCTGAAAGCTGCACTGGTGGAATTCCTTCTACCCTGAGCAATGAAACCCCAAAAAGTGTCCTACACTAACAGTTGTGTTTCTTTTTTTATTAATTAAGCATATAAATAACCACTTCAAATGTCTTAAGCTGAAATAGTATCCTTTTCTCAACTCATCTGTCAAGTTCATTGTCCACATGAATCTACCAATCTTACTTGAGTAAAATGGCTACCATAACTGATTAAATGAATGTGTTAGAAGATAGTTGACTGAACTCTAATTTGGCTATCAAAGAGCTTCCTTTTAATTATGCACCTTTCATGATTACATGCTGTGAGTATGGAATTTAGCAGAAATGACACAATAAAATGGAGGGAGAAAGTAGCTGCAGAACAAAGTCTCAGTTCTGTGATTTAGCAGCTATGTAAACTTAGCCACATAAATTAAGCTCCTTTATCCTAGATTTCTTCATCATAAAATGGAGATAAAAAGATCTGCTTCAAAAGGTTGGTATGAAGACTAAATTAATTAAAATATGTAAATTTTTGAGATGGGCACTCAATAAGTAAATGTTCTTTTCACATTTCCTCCCACCCTAGGAGAAAGATCCTTCTTGAAAGCAATAATACAATTGTGCTGATGTTTGTGAAATGGAAATCTAGAAATTTTTTTTGAGGGATCAATCTTTTAACAGTGGACCACATCTACACTTGCCTATCTCTACTGAATTAACTTCAGGCTATGCCTAAGCAGAACAGAACTGAGTTAAAATCCAACCAAGTCTTTCCATGGCCATAGGACTGAAAAATATAAACTAACTTGTACCACCAAGTCTTAAGTCTAAAAACTCTGTTGGTATTCCTCAGTATTAAAAAAGAAAACTCCATAACACACCTTTTTAAATTGCTGAAGTTCAAAACTAATTACTGTTATATAGCCTGAAACCTTGGAGAGTTTTTAAGCTCGAGTTCAGATGTTAGAAAGCAGCACCTGCTGACGAACTGTGATACCGCAGCCTCCTTGGTCATCAAGTGAAATGGACAGAGTCGCCAGTGAAAACCCCAGTCTCCCAGAGGTGGTCCTACATTCACGTGGAGAGAGCAATTCTCTCTCCCATCTCTCAGTCACCCCCTGCCAATCACCAAGATCTGAGAATTTGCCTCCTCAACAGCTCTTACAGTCTTCCACATTTCACCCCCATACTCCACATGGGTCACCATCTTTTATTGCCTGAATTGCAGGAATAGTCTCTTAAGTAATTTCCCAGATTCCTGTCTATTCTTCACACAGTGACCATGGGGTCCTTTTCACAGCAACATTATGATTGTGTCACTCCCAGTCCAGGAGTTTCTCATTAAAGAGGTAAATCTTTTAGTGTAGAATGACCAGATTCTTCTTTTCACCATAGTTGTCCTTCTTCACTCCCATCATCATCTCTCTATTCGGCCTCTCCATTCTTTGCTCTAGCCACACTAAAACCCATTAATTCAGAAAATGACTTTCAAAAAGAAAAATCAAAGACCTGTGCTACCTCTTAAAAACACAAAAGACTACCAAAAATCTGATCTTGCTAAGTATTGTGGCTTATAAATGAGTTTCTGACCTCATCATGCCAAAATACTGATCAAAATCTAGCCATACATGCAAGGGTGTTAAATCTAGAACATCTCCAATTCTGCCAAATCCTCATTGCAGCTGTTACTTTATCCATCATTCAACACGTCCCCTAAGTGGACATCACTGCCCATTGTGCCCAGCCCCAGCACAGCTGCCTTCATTTGAACAGGCAATTCCAAAGAAGCAAGCCACTAGTTAAATAAATGCATCTATGCTTCCCCTGGAATCTGCTCATATTCTCAAGTAAACATGCTCAGTGGGATAGAACAGGAGAGTGGGCTCCTGGACAAAAGGAAATCTGTCAAGCAGATGCTGTTTTTGTGCAGTTGACTATTCCTTAAAAGCTTAAAATAAGACTAACAGAAGGCTGGGGCCAGGGTAGAGGGGTAATTATTAATTAGATAATTTCTATTGAAGACCTAGGCAAAACTATAATAGGTGCATTAGAAATAGTCATGTCTTGTACCATATATCAAAATGTGCAGTTAAAGAATATGGTATAATTTCCATATAAATAATCATGTACTTAACTATTTTAGTGCAACTTCAAGGTAGTGGAAAGAGACATTGATCTGAGTCAGAAAACCTGGTCCAAGTCCATGACCTTCTGTTTACCTTCTGAATATCTCTGGGCAAGTCCCTCAAACTCTCTGATCATGTCTCACAGTGTCTCCTGGCACTGTGAGAATTAATGTGATCATTAATGCTGTGTGGAAATGGAATGCATTATAATAAATGTCACAGTCTTCATTTTCCTAAATCAAATTAAATCTGGCTCTCTCCTTTCCATGGACACTGTTGGTGGCCTTCCCAACATACACTCCATTATTCTGTCTTCTGAACCTAATTTTTTCCAGTTGTCGACCTTTCTCCCAGCCCAGCCACAGCCCCAGTTACAGCCCAATCCAGCTGAGTGAATCCTAAGTGGTCTTAATAGAATATCATGCTTGTAAATGGACTGCGAAAGGGCATGGGGTTCAATTCTATCTTGAGAAATACAGAGAAGCTGGGAAGTTTCTGAAAAACACCTTCTCCTTCTTTGAAAGAGACACAGAGAGATAATCTCTTCACCATTGGATATAAGCAGGTGTAGATGTAGAATGAGGATGGCAACTTGCAACCTTGAGGGGACACAGCCTGAGGACAAGATCTTCTCTGGAGATAGCAGAGAAGAAAGATAAGAAGAATCTGGGTTTATGGTGATCACCGCTGCCTAACCACAGAATTAATGTGATCATTGATGCTGTGTAGAAATGGAATGTAATAATGCCCAGGCCCTGAGATCCATTCAAGAGTGACCAGCTCCACTGACAGATTCACTCCCTCTATAGCAAGTTTGTCAAAAGGGATGATCACTGAGGTTCTCAACACCTCAGTCTAAAAAGGAACCTAAATAGCCATAACCATGAGTGCCAAGCAAAATTTTGACCCCCATGACCTTCAGCCACTGGCGTTTCACCTGTGTATATCACATTAGATGGTAAAAGGGATTTTATAGATGGAATTGCAGTTACAGACTTTAAAATAAGGACTTTTTCCTGGACTACCCAGTGGACCCAATGTAACCACCTGAGCCTTTCAAAGTGAAGGGGAAGACAGAAATGTTCATCAGGGAGATGTGACAGAGAGGCAGGAGAGTCTCAAAATGTAAGATAGACTCTACTGCCATTGCTGGCTTTGAAGATAGAAAAGGGGAACCATGAGCCAAGGAACGCAGGCAGCCTATATAACCTAATAGCCCTCACTAACACAGCAAGGAAATGGGGACCTCAGTCCTACAACCACAAGGAAATGAATTCTCCCCCAGAGGCTCCAGAAAGGAAAGCAGCCCTACTTTTAGCCTGAGATGGGTGAACCCACTGGACTTCTGGCATAGAGAACTGTAAGATAATAAATTTGTGTTGTTTTAAAACATTAAGTTTATGATAATGTGCTACAGCAACAATAGAAAACTAATACACCACATGAGGTTCTCCTATCAGGTCCAGAAGGCCCAGGTCTCCGTGACCTTCAGAATCCCCAGCCCTCCATTGCTTTTCACACTCTTGGGAGAACACACCACACCTATGGTAAAACAAGCCATTCTCTACTCTTGAAGCATAAAGGCCCCAACTACCCTATAGTCACAAATAATTACACACACACACACACACACACACACACACTGACCTTCCAGATCCAAAATGTAATGACAGGGTGGTCTTCCCTCTGCCAAACAAATCTTCCTCCAAAACACATCCAAAAATTTAAACTATTAATATTAATTCTTCATTTGGAAATGAAGAAACAAAAACATAATTTAAAAAATCAGCCACATTTTTCTGAATTAACTATGGAAATACCATTCTTGGTATTCTGCAAATCTTAATTCTAAGGTTCTATTAAATTTTGCTTCTTCGTAAGGGAACTAGATAATACAGTCAGAAAACCTCATTCTGTAAAAATAATCATTTATTTTTTCCCAGATTCAGATAAATACTGAGAACCATTAGGAATGTTAGATTTGACTTAAAATATATCCATACCCAAGGCAGTTTGGACTATTTTTCCTCTATCCCTTCTTACTCAGAAAAAAAAAAAAAAAAAAAAAAAAAAAAACACATACAAAACCTGACTATATTACAGTGTCTTCTAATGTTATTTACCAAACTTTCCATAAGTGCAGTGGGCTTTATGTTATCCTGCTAACAGACCATGACCTTTAAATTGATTGACCTATTGGTTGCTTTTTAATGACCTTGAAAGTTTTCATATTTTTTTTCATGTGACTGAGTCTATCAGTATTTCTGACAATAAAATTCTACTTAGCACATATACACACATACATCAGCATATATAATGGTTACAATATTGCTTGTGTGTGCATATTAATGTTAATATATGTGTATCTGATCCACTTACATTGTTATGAGTAAATATTATTTGCATATAGCATATACATCCTTTTTATTCATTATCTGTGTTTCCTAAAGCCTGGTCTAAGAGGTAAAAATGAGATCACATTGACAATGAACAGAATTTCTCTGATTTCTTCCTTCAAACACTATTGGTAGCTCCTCCAGCTCCCTTCAAGATCTTTCCCATTATTTCCAGGATCAGAAGGGTGGGGGTTGGGGGGGTCCTGTATGTGCTCAGGAGCTCAGCCCTCTCAATGACCATGTAGTAATGACTGATGCTGAGACTTCCAGAGGTCATGGAGACCCGAACAGTGCCTTGTGGCTGTTGGTGGTATCATAATCCCACTGAGGTCTTCGAAGTCATTCCGGCAATACTACAGGCCCCTAAAGCTACCCTGCGGGGCCAAAGATGCTGCATATCCTTCTAATGACACTAAGTCAATGGTTCCCCAACACAACAGCATCACCCTGCATGCCTACCACATTAGGATGTGGCCACTTTGGGCAGGGACTATAATACCAAAGTCCCCCACTCAAAGCAATTCTCCCAAGTGGACCTGGTATCTCCCAAATAATTTAATGAATTGTAATTGCAGGTTCTCCTTCCAAGGACACAGTACAAAGGGGTAGGGACAGAGGGCCATCTGAGCAACAGAACACTGTGACCCTCTTCCCCCAGGATTAAAATGTTTTATACTGCATAAAATGATGTGCCTCACTCCCTGTGTGATAACAGAAGCAGAGACTTGAAGATGCTACACTGCTGGCTTTGAAGGTGGAGGAAGAGTCTATAAGCCAAGAAATATGATTGGCCTCTAGCAGATAGAAAAGTTAAGGAAGGGGATTGTCCTCTAGTGCCTCCAGGAAAAAATAAATAAATAAAAGCCTGTCGATACCTTGATTTTAGTCCAGTGAAGGCCATTTGGGACTTCTGGCCACCAGAATTGTAAGATATTAATTTGGTGTTCTTTTAAACCACTACATTTGTAGCAATTTATATTAGCAGCAATAGAAAACTAATACTCCACGTAATCCAGATTCTCTATATCCTCAATATCTTCCCCCTGAATCTTCCACAGCAAAATTTTGCAGTTTAGAGACATAGATCATACATACTGCATCAGTGTACACGCTGTGTCAGGATGCCTTTTGGCTGCTTACGTCGGTGCAAAAGTAATTGCGGTTTTGGACTGTGAATTTTAAATCATTATAACTAGGTTTAAACACATCTTTATTAATCAAAATAGGAACCATTACAATCAACACACTTTTGCCAATCAGAAATAAGTTGTTTATTCCTGTAGCATAAAAATCTGTGCTTTGGGATTCGACGAACTCTTGGAGAGCATTTTCTCCATCCTGCTGGTCATGGAAGTGTTTTCCCTGCAAAAAGTTATCGAGATGCTTGAAAAAGTGGTAGTCAGTTGGTGAAAGGTCAGGTGAATATAGCAGATGAGGCAAAACTCTGTAGCCCAATTCCTTGAACTTGCAAAGCATTGGTTGTGCAAGTGCAGTCAGGCATTGTTGTGGAGAAGAATTGGGCTCTTTCTCTTGAACAATGCTGGTTGCAGGCATTGCAGTTTTCAGTGCATCTCATCAATTTGCTGAGCATACTTCTCAGATGTAATGATTTCACTGGGATTCAGAATGCTGTAGTGGATCAGAGCAGCAGCAGACCATCAAACAGTGACCATGACATTTTTTTGGTGCAAGTTTGGCTTTGGGAAGTGCTTTGGAGTGTCTTCTTGGTCCAACTACTGAGCTGGTCATCACCAGTCATCATATAAAATCCACTTTTCATCACACATCACAATCCAATTGAGAAATTGTTCCTTTTTGTTGTGTACAGTAAGAGAAGATGACACTTCAAAATGATTTTTTTTTTATTTCTGGGCAGCTCATGAGGCACCCCTTTATTGAGCTTTTTTGCCTTTCCAATTTTCTTCAAATGCTGAATGATTATAGAATGATCAGTGTTGAGTTCTTCGGCAACTGGCAACTTCTCATGTAGCTGTAAGAGGATCAGCTTCGATGATTGCTCTTAATTGGTCGTTGTCAACTTCCAATGGCTGGTCACTATGCTCCTCATCTTGAAGGCTCTTGTCTCCTCCAAAAAACTTCCTAAACCACCACTGCACTGTACGTTCATTAGCATTCCCTGGGCCAAATGCGCTGTTGATGTTGCACGTTGTCTCTGCTGCTTTGCAAACCATTTTGAACTCAAATAAGAAAATCACTCAATTTACCTTTTGTCTGACATCATTTCCATAGCCTAAAGTAAATATAAAATCAACAGTAAGTAATGTGATTAGCAAAAATACATAAAGCAAGAAATGTGCATTAAAAAGATGTATAACATAAATACATTTATATAAGAATGTATTCCAATATCAAATGGAAAATTTCACCAATGCAAAAACCACAATTACATTTACACCAACCTACAATAATATTAGGTTAGTACAAAAGTAACTGCAGTTTTTGCATTGTTGAAACTTGCCATTCAATATTGGAATATATTCTTAAATAAACATATAGTAATATTTTAGAAAACTCAATTCAAGATGGCTTAAACAATGAGGAAAAGATTTCTTACATTAGAAGAAGTCCCAAGGTAAAGTAACTCCAATGTTCATTAATCTACCTCTCCCTTATGTCATCCAAAATACGGTGAATCTCAAGAAAATGAAACTTCATTTCCTAATCAATTAAACTCTCTTACAAGTTCCCTACTTCCCTTACTAGCAGAAAGCGGAAACTAGAAATTTAAACTCAATCCTAATCTCAGGCCAATCCCAAAATCTCAACAGAGTCCTTAGATAATTTGATCTTTTGGATGTGTTCAGCCTTTTAGATGTCCCTGCTTCTTCTATTCCCCAAAATGATGTTCAAGGAAGGAGGGGTTCCTTGGTTCCACATGTTGTCCCCTGTTGTAAAATGCCTAGATTGGGCTTGTTCCTGGACCTTTAAGGAGCAGCCAGCATCTGGAGGAGTGCTAGGGTCTTCTGCAGAAGCCTGTGCCTAGGCTGAGTTGGATCAGCTTCTTATGGCTCCACAATGGTCTGGTGGTTCCCCCTGGCTAACTGGCTTAAGCTCTGCTGTGTCCTTCATCTGCCCACTGGCTTGTGTGGCTGAAGGAGTCATCTGTTGCCTTACAACTGCCAAACCATCTGTCCCCCACCCCCCATGCATTCCCCATGACTTCCTAAGGCAGGAGCTGAGCGTGGAGGTCATCGGGGCATAGAATACCTCATATCACCCTGTATGGCCCCAGAGGATGGCTGGTGAGTTAATGACAGATAAGATTCCTCAAGGGAGGAACAACCTAAGAAAGGCACAGTCACATAGGGGCCAACAGGAGAGAGCTTCGGCTCTACAGAGGTGAGGCACAGCCTCTCACCCCCTCTGAGGTTAATCGTCAGCCCCCTGGCTGCCTTGTGGCCCACGCTGCTCCCATAGTGACTTGCAAGAACAATATCGGTCATATGCCAACAGGAACAATTTAGGTACTGAGTCTACACCCTGGGTCGGTTTCCGTACACTGAGTCCTTGGGGCTAAAAGTTTCTATAGAAACACAATGCATGTTGAAACACAATGGGGACTTTCAGAAAAAAGGCAGTCCCCTGGGCAATGCTACTCACAGACGATGGAATAACCGATCTTACTTCCTTGTATGCTCATCAATAAAAGTTACGCGGTGACCCGATTCGGGGCTCTTTCAGTTCATCAGGCTGGAGTCCCTTGGCCCCGCTTGAAACTTATTTTTGGCTGCTGTGTTTCACCACCCTGCACCGCCCTTCCCGTTCCCCCACTGCCTGTACCGTGTGGGATGCGACAGTCATCTTCCTTTTGCCATGCCAGATCTCAAGGCAAGCCCTGTGGCTCTCAACAGTCCTCTTCTAGGTCTCCACACCGTGTAAATTGATGCAGGAATTGCCTGGGTAAAGAGGATAATCCCATCACCTTCCAGAGTTTCAAACCTAAACTGAAGGCCCTTGAAGGTCTTATCCAACACACCCATCTCCCACCCTCACAGTCTCTTGAGTCTCTCTTTCTTCTCACATCCCTCTGGCCTGAAGGGGTGAACTTTCACGTACTTCCCTTTCCTCTCTTGCTGGGACTTGCCCATGGTCCATCCCTTTCTCCTCCTCCTTCCAGATTCCAGGCTCCCGGCTAAGTCTTACTGGGGTGTGGAATTTGGGAGAGGAAAAGATCATCTTACTAACATGAGCTAAATTTGAATCTTTATCATAAATGAAACTTGTAACTCTGAGAATAAAAGATCTTTACCAAATTCTCAAAACAGGTAAGGAATGATTTGAGGGTGTCCTTGTATAAAGATAACACAGACGGTATTTGAATTTGTACATAATTAAGATGCATAACTATATCTATAGCAACAAGATGTACAAAACTTGCGATTCCCCAGACTTTGACCACAGGAGAACAGGATGTGACTGCTATGCTAATAAACTCATTAATCTCATGAATACAATTAATAAATGAAGTTGATTATCACTGGCAAGCATTCATTACAAAGAGATAAGTTGCTGTGCCCCAACCACACCAGTAACTATTTTGCTATCTTTGTCCAGAAGCAGTCTTTTCATCTTTGCTAATTTATTACCACTGAATGGATAAATGCCTGGGAATGTGGGCTCCGCTCATTACTTATATATATTACCTTGATTATAATTTGACCTCATGCACATTTCAGTTAGAAAAACCTTACCAAATATCACTTCTATTTATAACATAGCCTCATCTACCAAGTCTACAGAGAAATAGCATCCTAATTGGAAAGAATAAAAGGTTACTTTTGCACATAAACTGCACATTCATTTAGTCATCAATTTTTTTTTCTAATTATCAATGGCTGTGCTTCTCCCGGTGGTTGGGATATGGTTGTTTTTCCTCCCAATAGCTCCTGAGAAATGGAAACCCTAATGATCACATCAGTAGATTAGGAAGCTATAGTTTTAATGTGTGGTTTATCTTGACCATCAAAAATTAAGAAATATTCAAGACTCAAACTTCAACTTCCATAAGATTGAGGTTCTGAGGCCAAAGGCCTATTTTTGGGTGACTCCTTTACTATCTGTGTCATAAGATGTGCATCTTCTTTGTAGTTTAAAGTAAAATAATTCTTTTGCCAGTACACCCAAAATTAAACATACATCTTGTCACTGGCATCGATTTTTGCTATGCATCCATAAGAACTAAAGTCATGGTTCCCAGCTGTAGGTTTTAAACTCTTAAAGAAAAGAAAGAAGCTGTTCTCCACTGGGAACTGCCCCAGTCACCAATCCTCAGCCCCAACACATAGCTCCTGTGCTCTCTCTCCCCCTGCCCATCTCATCCTGACTTCCCATTTGGTAAATCAACACTTATCTTAGTTTGCTTGGGCTGCCATAATAAAATATCAGACTCTGGATGGCTTAAACAAATATTTATTTTCTCACAGTTCTGGAGGCTGGAAGTCTGAGATCAGGGTGCCAGCATGGTTGGGTTCTGGTGATAGCTCTTTCTTACAGTTGCAGACAGGTGAATTCTCACTGTGTCCTCACATGGTAGGGAGAGAGCTCTGATGTCACTTCCTCTTCTTATAAGGGCACCAGTTATATCCATCCGATCAATTCTCCACCTTTACGACCTCATTTAACTTTAATCACCTCTGTAAAGTCCCTATGTGCAATATAGTCACATGGGTGTTAGGGTTTCAACATATAAATTTGGGTGAGGGGCACAATTCAGTCCATACCACCCCTGGCCTGGCACAGTGATTCACCAGGACACACTATTCTTTCACACACAAAGAAAGGTTCAAGGAAGCCCTGTGGGGAGAGTTGCGAGAGGGTAGCAAGGCTCAACCAGGAACCAACCTGTGTCACTCTTGCCTTTTGGCTCCTGAAATAGCTTCTCCAGGTGGTCCCTTGCAGAGGCCAAGACAGAAATTTCTCAGGGAGGTTGTAAGGATTGATGGAGTATGGAAGGAGCCATTTAGCCAAAAGAGGTGGCTGTGGTTATCTAAGCAAAGAATTGTTCTGACTGTAGGAGAATAGACACAGGGCCTGGCCTAAAGAGTGGACTATCACCTGCTTCATAACATCTGAGAAGCCTGTGAAAAATACCTCCCTCATTGGCCTGATGCTGGAACTAAAACTTCACCGTTGGAGTTGTATTCCATTGAGATAAGAAAATAAGAGTCAATGTTGTTGGCAGCTAACAGAAAATGGAGGGAGAAGAAAGGACCATATCTGATCATTTTTTCATAGATGATAAGAGCCTTGAGGGAGAAAACAGTATTTTGCTCACTTTTGAATTTCCTCTGTACCTAGTGTGCTGCCTCACACAAAAGTGGATGGAAGCTTAGAAAGTGTGTCTTAAGAGACTGAATATTGCCCAAAAGATTTGCATTCCTTTCATGTCCACATGCCAAGTACTGAGTAGACCCTATTATCTTTATTGTTATTTATGTCACTGAATATATTTGTCCATTTTGTTTTCACTGCCTGAGTCAAACTGAGTGTGAATGCCATATAAGGCCAAGCAGCAGTCACTTACTAATATTCACTTCTTTCTAGGCTTCTCTCCACTTTCTGAATATGTTAAATAGAATACAAGCTAGTTTCTCTTTAGTGTGGATATATAACTGGAAATTATTCTGGGCCACAGTAAAAGCACAACTGATACGCTATTCACATTGCAAATAAATTTACTCTTCCGTATTCTGACCATTGATTCGATCGCTGTATTTTCTGCGTGTTCTTATATCAAACAGCTGAATGTTCTGCCTTCTTCAATTTGCAATATGGGAGGTATTTCTGTTTTGAAATTGCATCTTTTACTAGAGGAGTTGGCACTGAAAGAATGAACATTTTAACGGGGTCAAACTTTGTAGTGTCACATGATGAAGAGAGATGGGACAGTAGGGGAATGATGCCAGGCTATAGCCCAAGAAAAGACGATGCTTGGTGATTTGGACCTCACACAGGCCTGACCAGTGGGCTCCTCTCTAATGCTGATATATCTTGACCTAGCCACGGCACATCTGGTTGTAAGGAAGGAACAGAATCCCCTTCAAATTAGCTCAAGAAAAGAGGCTCTGTTCAAAAGATACATTTCTTGTGGAATTCATGGAAATGCAGGCAAAAGTAAGACAGACCTCAGGAGACCTTGTGCAGCAGAGTTCCCTGATCTTCACATTGACATCACAGTTAAGGTGTCTGAACCCTTACTTGGTCTCTTGCTATGCAAAGTGTAACCCTAGGACAAGCAACATTGCATCACCTGAACTTGTTATAATGCAGAATCTCAGGCCCCACCCAGCCCTATTAAATCAGGATCTGCATTTTAGAAAAATATTCAAATGAGGAAGAAAGGGAGAGTGCAGAAGAAAATATGAGACTATAATAGGCTGGCTGTTTGGCAGTGGGCTGACCCTCCCTAAGGCAAGAGGCCACCCTTGATTGAATTCTGGTGTGGGGTGGATGAACCAAAGGCCATGGGCATGAAAGGAAGTTAGGTATGGTGGACAAATTGGCTCCACTGTGTATTTGAAATGTATTTCTGAGCTCAATTGAGCCTGAGTACATTCTGAGTGTTTAGCTCCCATAAGAGTCTATCTCTACTGGGAGCTGATTGTTACCTTTATGCACATCTCCTGAAATTAGGCATCCTTTTCTCTCAGGTGACTAGAAATGTCTAGTGTCCATAGCAGATTGGATGTTGGCCCTTTATGAGCACTACTGCTATGCCATAATATATAAGTAAGTAAGTTCAATACACATATAAAACTAAAGAGAAAATGGAGCTCTTTATAATTCTTACCAGTTCAGTGATTCAGTAATGAGCTCTCACAACCTTTTTCATCAATAAAGTCTGAATTTCTCCAAAGCAGTCTCTTCACTGATACTTTCATCTCAGCCAGTGGTTTCAAAGCTGGAGGTATAGAACAGAGCTGTATGGTGTTTTCTCCTCAGGGTTTAAACCTAACTTGAGGAGGCAAGCCTGTGGGTAACTAATTAAAATTTTCTTTCTTTTTTTTTACAATAGCATGTACCTGGCATTTTTCAGATTAAATTTCCAAGCCAATTAAAAATGAGACCAAAAAAATATATAAGCATTTTTTTTCCTGCCTTGTGGAGCTGCAAACTAGCTGGGGAAGCCACCAGGCAACCTCCTAAGTTGGGACACATGCCCAAAAAGAGAGAAAGGCTGTGGACACAATGGTCCAAAATAGGAGAGGCACAGTTTTTTTCTCTCTTTCCCTTTCTCCCCTCATACAAGCACCAATCTTTCTACAGTCTTGTTTTCAGCACACAGAAATGTCTGGTTATTATCTACTAATAGCCATAAATATAGAATCTCCTCCAAAATCACAGACTCAAAATTTCTATTATCACCCATTTACTGTGTCCTGCCAAACAACACACATTCAGTGGATCCTGCTCCCTGGTACTAACCAGACTGAGCCCTGCCCTGAGTTCCTGGGGTTCCTGCCCTGAGCATACCCTTCTTATTAAAAGAAACATTGGCAACTCACCTTGTTAAAAATGTTCAGATGCAACAATGAAATGAAGAAAGGTTAGAACCCAACAGAGGCACTCTCTTCTGATGTCATTTTATAAATAAACATAAATATAAGAAAACAGAGGGAATCACTTCTCGGCCTTTTGGCTAAGATCAAGTGTAGAAAACATAGGGAAAGAGAACTTTTAAAGAAAAAGTTTATTAAAACAGGTACCCAGGGGGTTCCCTCGTGGTGTAATAGCTAGGCTTCGGTGCTCTCAACACTGTGGCCTGGGTTCGATTCCCAGCCAGAGAACCACCAAAAAAAAAAGTATGAACAAGTAAAGTTAAACCATTGTATTTAAAAAAAGAAAAGAACAGGTGTCCAGAACAGTATCTCCAGGTAGGTGCTTTCACAAACCATGTGATTCTGATGTAGGTTTCTAACATGTGCCAAGAGGTGGCAAGATGGGCCAATCATAGTCTCAAACCTCAGTCTCTGGCATTGGTCCAGGGATAGATGTGTGACCCATGTCAAGTCAATTAGAATTCAATGCTGGGGTTTTTCTCCAAACTTGAGCTAAGGAAAGAGAACTTTTTAATTCTTTTGTATATTCTTTATTTTCTAGCCCTTTTCTTGATCTAATTTAAAGGGTATTAGAACTCTCTGGTCTTGGAACTATTAATATGTGAAGCTCAAGCTACAGCAGTAATGGCTCCAGCCACATGAAAAGCCAGTTCAAACAAATAAGCTGATGCTCAAAGAAGCCAAAACAAACAATGAAGGCCAGGAGTCTTTACAATGCTCAAGTCTCCAGGTTCACTCTTGCCCTTTTCTGCTTTCCCTAGTTCAAATTCAGTTTCTTTAAGTTGCCACCAAGCTTCCTAAAAAATACAGAATATACAAAAGAATAAAAAGTTCTCTTTCCTTAGTTAATACTCCCAGCACCTCTACTGATGCTATTGAAATGGAAAATTACAGACAAAGCTGTTTAATGTAAATTCTGTGAACTCCCACCTCCTATTTCTTCCCCCAGATGTCTAATGTATGCATTTAGCTTTTGTAACCCTGCTTACTTGCTGCTTCTGCCAGTCCCCTGTTGGCAAGGGTTCAGACTTTGGAGACTGTAACTCCTCTGAGCCCACCAGCATAATAAAACTGGTTCTCCAACCTTCCAAGAAGCCATTTGACTTCTTCGATTGTTGGTCCTGCTGCAACACTATAGCTGCCTTTAGTGAACCCTCTTTTTATTTTTTTACGTTCAAAAGTATTTTATATTAATTTTATACAATATAATTTTATACTACTTTCAGGTGTACGGCATAGTGATCAGACATTTATATAATTTAGGAAGTGACCCTCTGACTAGTCTAGTACCCACCTGGCAGTATACATAGTTATTAAGTGAACCCTCATTTTCAAAATAGAAATGACTCCATAGAAGCAAGCAGAATTGATAGACAGTAAAGATCCACACCATAATGCAATAAGATTTGAAGGAATGAGAAAAAAAGAAAAAAATAGAGGTAACCTTCAAAGCATTTTGTCAAATATACAGAAATCTTATTATTAATGGAATATAATATTCCTGGATTCTTCTATTTACATGGATTACACATGCCACACTCACACTCACATCTGTGTGTGCAACAAGTCAAAGAGTGTCCTATACTCACTCTACAGCTAGCCTTCAGTAGGCCCTTGACAATACAGAGTATGGAAGACTAAACTGGACATCAGAGACCATGTGACCTTGGTGACAAGTCACTTCACAACTCTTCAGCTGTATTCTCATCTTAAAAGTAAATTTTTAAAAGGAGTATAAGCTAGCTCAGCAAGATGGTGAACAGAAAGGGGATCCCTAAAACTTCTCCTGGAAAATGCAGTTGAACAGTCAGATGGGATCCAACACAGGAAACTCTGAATGGCACAGTGACAGCTGAGAGATCCACACATCACAAGAAAACACTTGAAGATTAGAGAAAGGGGGTGATGAGGGGAGAAGGGAGGGAGCAGAGATAAATCATGACTCGACCCAACCTTGGCTAACTGAAGGAACTAGAAAGGAAGCAGGGAACACTAGTCAAGTGGGGGTAAGGCCAAATGGCAACAAGAGTGGAAATGAGAGTGCTTCTTGTGATACTGTGGGTGAGTTTCGAGCAGCAGCATATTAGGGACACATTCCTGGAGCCATGCCCTTGGTGGCACAGAGGCTAAACAAAGCATCTGAACTGACCCAGGAGAAAACAGAGTTCCCAGCTAGAGAGCAACAAGTCTGGGCCCTTGAAAACGAGAGTGGCTGCCTGACATGGAAACACTGAAATCCTGAAACATGGTCCTGGGTAAAACACAAGCTCAGGAGAAGGGAAAAAGGCTGAGCTGGCTGCACTCACCCCAATCAACTTAAGGGGCCTTGGCCTTGGCTTACATTCAATCAGTCTCCCTGCTACCCCCCAGCTTTCTTGGAAGCAGAGCAATCAAGGGCTGCCCCTCCCCCAAGTCCAGGTGGAGGCCAAAGATAAGGCTTGGCACCTCCCCTAACACTCTCCCGAAGCTTGTTCTCCAGAGCCACCTAGTGTCTGCTCTATAGCAAGACACCGCAGAGATACCAAATGGGAAGAGATGAGAGACCTCCCTGGAACTTTCACATAAAGGAGGCCAAGGCATCCACCACCACTGCATGGAGAAACATTATGAATACCTTAGAACTCAAAGCCACCCACATATAAAATGAAAAATCTCCAGAAAAGGAACTTATACAACTAGAAATTTATGAACTAAGTGACAGAGAATGCAAGGCTGTGGTTCTTAAGGCTCTCAGAGAAATGAAAATATATTGGTAGAACACCCTAGCTGAGATGACGATCTCAGAAAGGAAATTTGTGAACAAAAGTAAGAATTTAGCAAAGAAATTAAAATTATAAAAAAGAATCAGATGGTAATTTGAGAGATAAATTATACAATAAGATAAGTGAGAAAGGAAATAACTGCCATGGAAAACAGGGCCAACCAGATGGAATAAAGAATTAGTGATATTAAAGATCAGAACATAGAAACAACCCAGAATGGAGAATATAAAAACTTTAGAGTCAAAAGGATTGAAAGAACTCTACAAGAACTATCTGACTCCATTAGAAAATTCAACAGATATCATACTCAAACAAATAGTATATGAGAATTTTCCAAACCTATGGCAAGACCTGTAATCCCAAATTCAAGAAGAAAATAGGTCTCCCAGCTATCTGGATGCTAGCAGATCTTCTCCAAGACACATTATACTGAAGATGTCAAAAATCAAAGACAAAGAGACAATTCTCAAGGCAGCCAGGAGGGAAAAAACTATAACCTTTAAAGGAAAGCCCATCAAACTATCATCAGACTTCTCAGCAGAAACTCTACAAGCCAAGAGGGAGTGGAATCAAATATTCAAAAGTTTAAAAGAGAGAAACTTCCAGCCAAGAAAAAATTATTCAGCAAAATTATCCTTTAGATACGAAAGAAGAATAAAGACTTTCTCAGACATACAGAAGCTGAAGGAATTCTCCAGCATAAAGTCAGCATTTCATGAAATACTGAAGAAGACTCTTTGACCTGAAACAAAACATTAGAATAAATGGAATAGAGATGGGACAACAAAAAAAATTTAAAAGAAGAAGAGGGAAAGAAATGGCCTTAAGAAATTCTCATATATCAATCATCACTCTAAATGTAAATGGACTGAACTCACCAATAAAAAGACACAGAGTTAGACTGGATTAAAATACAAAACCCATCTATACTCTATCTTCAAGAGACACTCCTCAGCCGTAAATACAAATACAGACTCAGAGTAAAATGGAACACAATACTTCAAGCAAATGGTATTCAGAGAAAAGCAGGAGTTGCCATACTGATATCTCACAAAGAAAACCTCAGGTTAAGAAAGATAACAAGAGACAAATAAAGGGAAAATACAACAATAAGAAGACTTGACACTCATGAATATATATGCCCACTATCAGGAAGCACCAAAATATACAAAGCAACTACTACAGATCTGAAAGACAAACCTGACAAAAACACAATCATGGTAGGGAACTTAAACATCCCTTTAACAGCCATGGACAGATCTTCCAAACAGAAAATAAATAAGGAAATGTCAGCTTTAAATGACACATTACAGCTATTGACATAATTGACATTTACAGGACACTTTGTCTGATGGGGAAAAAAAGAGTATATATTCTTTCCTAGTGCATATGGAACATTCTCAAGGATAGACCATATGCTAGGACACTAAACTAGCCTTAGCAAATTCAAGAAGATTGAAGTCATACCAAGTGTATTCTCAGACCATAAAGCTTTGAAATTGGAGAGCAACTGCAAAAAGAAAGCAGAAAAAAATCACACATACATGGAGATTAAACAACATCTTATTTTTTAAAAGACTGGATCAAAGAACAAATAAAAGAAGAAGTTAAAATATATATAGAAACTCATGTCAATGAAAATAAAATGTATCAAAATTATTGGGACCCAGTGAAAATAGTAATAACAGGTAAATTTATATCATTACAAGCCTATCTTAAGACACAAGAAAAATCATAGGAAAACATCTTAACATTCCATCTTAAAGAACTAGAAAAAGAAGAACAGAAAAAAAACAAAGTTAGCAGAAGGAATGAAATAATAAAAATTAGAGCAGAGCTAAACAAAATTGAAAACAGAAAGACAATAAAAAAATTAATACAACAAAGAGCTGGTTCTTTGAAAAAAATCAACAAAATTGACAAACCCCTGGTTAGATTAACCAAAGGACAAAAGGAAAGGACATTAATATCCAAAATTAGAAATGAAAGGAGAGAAATTACAACTGATACCACAGAAATACAAAGGATCATAAGAAAATATTATGAAGGGTTTTATGCCACTAAATTTAATAACCTAGGAAAAATGGAAAAATATCTAGAAACATATAGGTTACCTAGACTAAACCAAGAAGAACTAGATAGTCTAAATAGACCAACCAATAGTAAAGAAATTGAAACAATTATTCAAAACATTCCCAAAGACAAAAGCCCCAGACCAGACAGTCTTACCAATAAATTTTATAAAGCATTCAAAGAAGAATTAATGCGTATACTCCTCAGACTCTTCCAAAACATTGAAGATGAGGCAATACTTTCCAACTCATTCTACAAAACCAACATTGCCCTAATACCAACATCTGGTAAGGATAACGCTCAAAAAAATAACTATAGACCAATATCTCTGATGAACACAGATGCAAAAATCCTAAACAAAATATTAGCAAATAGAATACAACAATGCATCAAAAAAGATTATACACCATGTTCAAGTGGAATTCATCCCAGGAGTACAAGTATGGTTCAACATACAAAAATCAACCAATGTGATACACCACATAAACAAAATAAAAGATAAAACCCAATGATCATATTAATTGATGCAGAAAAAGCATTTGACAAGATTCAACATCCATTTATGATCAAAACACTGAATAAAATGGTATGGAAAGAAAGTACATCAACATAATAAAGACCATATATGAAAAACTCTCAGCTAATATTATACTGAATGGGCTGAAGCCCATTCCCCTAAAATCAAGAACAAGACAGGGATGTCCTCTGTCACCACTGCTCTTCAACATAGTCCTGGAAGTTCTAGCCAGAACAATCAGGCAAGATAAAAAAATAAAAGGTATCCAAATTGGGAGAGAAGTCAAACTATCACTATTTTCAGATGACATGATCTTTTATATAGAAAATTCCAAAGACTCTACCAAAAAAATGATTAGAAACAATAAACAAATACTGTAAAGTTGCAGGGTATAAAATCAATGTACAAAAATCAATTGCATTTCTATATACAAACAATGAATCTTCAGATAAATAAATGAGAGAATTGATACCTTCTGTAATTGCAAAAAGAATGAAACACCTGGGAATTAACAAAGAATTGTCCAGATTTATACACAGAAAATCATAAGACACTTTGAAAGAAATTGAAGAGGGCACAAAGAAATGAAAAGATATTCCATGTTCATGAATATGAAGACTTAATGTTGTTAAAATGGCTTTATTCCCCAATGTGATGTACAAATTTCATGTAATTCTCATCAAAATTCCACAAGCATACTTTCACAAAATAGGTAAAAAAAAAACAAAAAAAAAAACTATCAGATTTGTATGAAACCACAACAGGCCTCAAATCACGAAAGCAATACTACATAAAAACAATATGGCTGGTGGTATTATGCTCCACAATTTCAATCTATACTGCAAAGCATCAATTATCAAAACAGCTTGATATTGGCAGAAAAACAGACACACAGACCAATGGAACAAAATCAAAAACCCAGAAATAAATCCACAAATATGGTGACAAATAACTTTTGATAAAGGAGTGAAAATTACAAAAGAGGGAAAAGAAAGCCTCTTCAGAAGATGGTGCTGGGAAAATTGGAAAATCATATGCAAAAGAATGAATCTGAGCTGTGACTGTCACCAAAACTAACATTAATTCAAAATGGATTAAAGACCTCCATGTAAGACCTGAAACAATAAACTGTATAGAAGAAAACATTGCTACTAAACTTATAGACTTTGGGCTCAAGGAAGACTTCATGAAACTTACCTCAAAGGCAAGGGAAGTAAAAGCAAAAATAAATGAATGAGACTATATCAAATTTAAAAACCTCTGCACAGGAAAATAAGCCATCAACAAAGCTAAGAGAAAGCTAATGAAATGGGAGAAATACTTGCAAGCAATGTCTCTGATAAAGGTCTAATATCCAAACTATATAAAGAACTAGTATGACTCAACAAAAAGGAAACAACCCAATTAAAAAGTGGATAGAGGAACTGAACAGACACTTCTCCCATGAACAGGTACAAATGACCAACAGATATATGAAAAAATGCTCATCCTCATTAGCTATTAGGGAAATGCAAATCAAAACCACAATGAGATACCACCCCACACCTGTTAGAGTGGCAATTACCAACAAGTCAAGGAATAACAAGTGCTGGAGAGGCTGTGGAGAAAAAGTAACCCTCGCATACAGCTGGTGGAATGCAAATTAGTACAACTGCTATGAAAGACAGTGCGGAAGTTCCTCAGAAAACTGGGAATGGAGTTACCATAAGACCCAACAATCCCCCTTCTGTGTTTTTATTCAAAAAATTTAAATATCTTAGTCCACAAAGACTTATGTACCCCAATGTTCATCACAATGCTATTCACCGTGGCCAAAACATGGACACAATCAAAGTGCCCTTTGATAGATGTCTGGATAAAGAAGCTGTGGTACCTATACACAATGGAATATTACTCAGCTGTAAGAAGAGATGTAGCCATTTGCAACAAAATGGATGGACCTTGAGAACATCACGTCAAGTGAAATAAGCCAGACAGAAAAGAACCATATGACTTCACTCATATGTGGAATATAAAACTGAAAGCAACAAAGAAAAAAATCTCATGGACACAGTCAATAGTTTAGTGGCTACCTGGTGGCAAGGGGAGAGGAGGTGAGATAAGAGGGAGTGAGTAGGAGAGGAGGGAGGGTGAGCCAAATACATGATGATGAAAAGAAAACTGACTCTGGGTGTTGAATACATAATGAAACATATAGATGATGGGCTGTAGAATTGTACGTATAGCACCTATGTAATTCTTGTTAACCAATGTCACCTCAATAAGTTTAACTATATATATAATATTCAGAGCAAGAAAAGGAGTATAAAAACAAAAAAACACTGTTAGAATTAATAAATAATATGAATTTAGCAAAGTAGCAGGCTACAAAATGAACACCCTAAAATCATTTGGGTGCATTTCTATACACTAACAATGAACAATCTGAAAAGAAAATTATAAAAACAATTCCATTTAAAATAGCATCAAAATAATAAAATGCTTAGGAATTAACCAAGCAGATGAAAGATTTATACAATGAAAACTACAAAACATTTAAAGAAGGCATAAATAAATGAAAACATATCCATGGATATAAAAATTTCATAGATTGGAAGACTTAATATTGTTAAAAAGCCAACACTACCAAAAACAATCCAAATATTCAGTGCAACCCTTATCAAAATTACAGAGATATTTTTTGCAGAAATATAAAAACCCACCCTGAGAATTCCAGTCAAGATGGTAGAGTAAAAAAAATACCATGCTTGCCTAATCTCACAACCACATCAAAATTACTAAACTACAGAAAAACCATCATTGAGAATCACCTGAATTCTACCAGAACCAAAGCTCCACAGCTAAATCATACAGAAAAAGCCACTTTGAGACTGGTAAGAGGAGTAGAGATGGAGAACAGGCTGATCCCACACCCAACTGTGACCATTAAAAGTCAGTAGAGGGGAAGATTCAAGATAATAGAATAGGTAAACACTGTGCCTACTTTGTTTCATGAACACATTCAAATTACAACTAAATTATTGAACAACCAACATGAAAAACCAGCTGAAGTCTAGCTGAACAGAATCTTTATAACTAAGGATACAAAAACAAGGAGACCATAGTGAGACTAGTAGGAGGGACACAGATATGAAGGGGTCCAAGCCTCTGGTGGTGGTAGAGAATCAGGAAGGTTATCTCAGCTGTGGAAGTACCCCCAGAAGAGCGAGGGTCCCCAGCCTCATACCAGGCTATTTAACCTGGAGCACTGGTACTGGGAAGAGAAGCCCCACAACATCTGACTAGAAAACTGTGGGGACCCCAACTATCAGGTTGGGATGCCTCCAGGAAACCCAGACATCCTCTTAAAGTGCCTGTGCAGACTCAGTCACTCACAGGTGCTCTCCCTGGACTTCAGCAGAGGGACAATGACTCGGGGTATTGAAGGCATATGAGGGGCAGACTGAGGTACATGGCTTTGGAGCAAGGGCTGGAGAACAGTTGCCATTTTTGCTGGGTGTGCCCTCCTGCCATACAGCTGACTGATGGGCACCACCTTTTCTGTGTTGCACCTGCCCCCACATGGCTAAATCTGAGCCTGGTTGGTCTGTTGAGCTTTACTCACTCCACCCTGCTGATTCCCTGGGACTCCACCTCACCCAACTCCACCAATGCCAAAGGCACTTTCTCTGGTGAGCAGCCAGCCCCACTCACACTACAATCTTCCTTGGAAAACTATTTAAGTCCACAGTCCCCAGGCTGGCAGCAACCAGCATTGGTGTGATTTGAGACTATTGCTGAGTAGCTCCAGGCACCGCATTGACATCAAACCAGAATCTATAGGAGCACCCAGTGCAGGTGACCAGGGAGACAGTGCCAGGGCCCCACAGGGAACCTGACTACATAAGGCTATCCAGCAATACTGGGAGATGTAGCAGATCCACCTAATACATAGAAACAAATACAGACAGGTATCCAAAATGAGGAAACAAAAGAATGTCTCAAATAAAAGTAGAAAATTCCAGAAGAACAACTAAACAAGATGGAGGCAAGCAAACTATCAGATACAGAGCTCAAAACAATGATTTTAAAGATACTCAAGGAACTTAGTGAAAGCTTCAACAGAGAGATAGCAATCATAAAGAAGGACATAAGAACCATAAAAAAGGATCTGTCAGAAATTAAGGATACTATAACTGAAATTCAGAATTCAATAGAAGAAATCACCAGCAGAGTAGATGGAGCAGAGGATCAAATCAGCAAATTGAAAGACACAGTAGCAGAAAATATCCAGTGAGAACAGCAAAGAGAAAAAAGAATCCAAAAAAGTGATGATAGTTAAATGGGCCTCTGGGACAACATCAAGGGCAACAACATTCACATTATAGGAGTACCAGGAGGAGAAGAAAGAAAGCAACAAATTGAGAACCTATTTTAAGAAATAATGTCTGAAAACTTCCCTGACCTGGTGAAAGAAACAGACGTACAAGCCCAGGAAGTACAGAGTCCCAAACAAGATAAATGCAAATAGGCCCACACTAAGACACATTATAATTAAAATGGCAAAGTTTAAAGACAAAGAGAGAATACTAAAAGCAGCAAGAGAAAAGCAGCTAATTACTTATAAGGGAGCTCCTATAAGACTGTCAGCTGATTTCTCAACAGAAACTTTGCAGACCAAAAGGGAGTGGCAGAAAATATTCATTGTGATAAAAAGCAAGGATCTACAACCAAGATTACTCTATCCAGCAAGGCTATCATTCAAAATCAAAGGACAAATAGAGAGCATCTCAGAAAAGAAAAAGTTAAGAACTTTATCACCAGCAAGCCACTATTATGAGGAATGTTAGAGGGACTGCTTCAAGATGGAGGGGCAGGGGGAAGCAAAATTATGTGCAATAAAATGGTAATAGGTACACAACAGCAATTACTTTCCATTTAAATGGATTAAAAGCTCCAATTAAAAGACATGAAGGATATTGTACTGAGTGGAGTGACAGAAGAAGACAGATGCAAATTCACTTCGCTTACAGGTGAAATCCAAAGAAGAAAATAAACAAGTTGAACAGGAACAGATTTATAGATATAGAAAACATTTGGTTGGTTGCCAGATGAGAGGAAGGTTGCAGGAGGGGGTGAAATAGGGGAGGAGATTGGAAAGTTCAGTTTGGTGGTTACAAAGTAATAGTTATGAGAATAGCCAATAATGTTGCAATACCTATGGGTGGCATCAGATGGGTACTAGATTTGTTGGGGTAATGAGAGGAGACTGGGAGAGATGGGTGAAAAAGGGAAAGAAATCAAGAACTACAAATTCATAGTCACAAAATAGTCACAGGGATGCAAAGTGCAGCATAGGGCATATAATCAGTAACATTGTAGTAACTATATGTGGTGTCAGATGGGAACCAGATGTATCAGAATAAGAATTTTGTAAGTTATGTAAATATCTCATGCTATGCTGTATACCTGAAACCAATATAATATTGCATGTCAAAAGTAATTCAAAAATAAAAATAGATGGGAAAAAATAATAATTTTTTTAAAATAAAATAAATTTAAAAATAAGGAGGGATATCTAGGCTACAGAGTTCCTTCCTAAGAAGGACAAGAAAAACCTAAAGGAATTCATCACCACCAAACCAGTATTGCAAGAAATCTTAGAGGGGCATCTTGAGGATGAAAGAAGAGGAAAACAAAGATCAAAAATATAAGTAATAAAATGGCAATAACTACATATCTATCAACAATTACTTTCTATGCAAATGGATTAAATGCTCCAAATAAAAGATAGTGTGGCTGAATGGATAAGAAAACAAGATCCTCACATATGCTGCCTACAAGAGACTCACTTCAGATCGAAAGACACACAGACTGAAAGTAAGGGGATGAAAAAATATATTTCATAAAAATAGACACAAGAAAAAAACAGCTGGAGTATCAACTTTAGACTTGAGACAAAATAGACTTTAAACAAAGGCTATCACAAAAGATAAAAAGGACCCAGTAATTTCACTTCTGGGTATTTATCTGAAGAAAGCCAAAACACTAGTTCAAAGGGACATGTGCATCCATATGTTTATTGCAGCATTATTTACAATAGCCAAGATACGGAGGTAACCTCGGTGTCCATCAATGGATGAATGGATAAAGAAGAGGTGGTACAGATATAAAATGGAATATTACTTAGCCATAACAAAGAATGAAATCTTGCCATCTGCAACCACATAAATGGACCTAGATGGTATTGTGCTGAGTAGAGTAAGTCTGACAGAGAAAGATAAATACCATATGATTTCACTTATATGTGGAATCTGAAGAAAAAAATAAATGAAATAACAAAACCAAAACAAACACATAGATACAGAAAACTTTTTGATGGTTGCCAGATGAGAGGAGGGTTGGAGGAATGAATGAAAAAGAGGAAGGCATTAAGAAGTACAAATTGGCAGTTGCAAAATAATCATGAGGCTATAAATTACAGCATAAGAAATAGAGTCAATGATATTGTAATAACCATGTATGGTGTCAGATAGGTACTAAATTTATTGGGATGATCACTTCATAAGTTCTATAAATGTATAATCACTATTTGGTACACCTGAAACTAATATTGTATATAAACTATAATTAAAAAATAAAAATATTTAAAAGAAAAAGAAATGCATATGGTACCTCAAGGAACCTCAAATAGCCAAAACAATGTTGAAAAACAAAAACAAAGTTTGTAGTGGTTTTGAAACCACTGTTTTGAAATCAAGAAGCGATTTCACTACAAAAATCAAAACAGTGTGGTAGTGGCATAAAGACAGACATGTAGACAAATGAAATAAAATCAAGAGCTCAGAAATAACCCCTTGCAGATACAGTCAAATGATATTTGACAAGGGTACCAAGGTCATTTGATGGAGAGAGAATAGTCTTTTCAACAAATGGTGCTGAGAAAGATGGATATCCACATGCAAAAGAATGAAGTTGGACCCTTACATAACACAATACAAAAATTAACTCAAAATGGATCCATGACCTTAATGTAAGACTTAAAACTATAGAACTCTGAAAGGAAAACTCAAGTCAAAAGCTTCATGACATTGAATTTGGCAATGCATTTTTGAATATGCCACCAAAAGCACAAGCAACAATAGACAAATTGAACATTATAATTGTTTTTAATTTTGCCTATCGAAAGACAATAGCCACAGTGTAAAAAGGCAACCCACAGAATGTGAGAAAATATGTGTAAATCATACATCTGATAAGGGGTTAACATGCAGAATACATAGAGAATTCCTAAAATTCAACAATTAATGAAAACCATCTATATTAAAAACTTTGTGTTTTAAATTATATCATCAAGAAGGTTAAAAGACACCCTCAGAATGGAAAAAAATTTGCAAATTATATATCTGATAAGGGCCTCATATGTAGACTATACAAGGGCTGCCTGGAAAAAATCCAGCCATAAATGCCTCTATTTTTCATATTACGTGACTGGATACTTTACAGACAGCCCTCATGTAAAGAACTAACAACTCAATTAAAAATGGGTGAAGGATTTGCATAGCTGTTTTTCCAAAAATGACATACAAATTACCAATAGCATATGAAAAGATGTTCAATATCATTAGTCATTAAGGAAATACAAATCAAAGCTATTATGAAATACCACTCTATATCAATTAGGATGGTTACTATGAAAAAAAAAAAAAGAAAAAAGTGTTGGCAAGAACATGGAGAACATGGAGAAATTAGAATCCTGTGCACTGTTGGTAGGAATGTGAAATAAAATAGCTGCTGTGAAAAACAAAAGAGCAGTTCCTTAATAAAAAATAGAACTACCTTATGATCCAGCAATTTCACTTCTGGAAATAGATAGCCAAAATATGAAAGCAACCCATATGTCCATTGAAGGACAAATGGATAAGTAAATGTGATATATACATGCAAAGGACATATGGGTTGCTTTCATATTTTGGCTATCGTGAATACTGCTACTATAAACATGGGTGTACAAATATCTCCTTGAGATCATGCGTTCAGTTCTTCCTAAAAAGGAAGAAAATTTTGACATGTGCTACAACATAGATGAATCTTGAAGATATTATGCTAAGTAAAATAAGCCAATCACAAAGAGACAAATGTTGTATGATTCCACTTATGCAAAGTACTTACAGTAGTCAAAATCATAAACACAGAAAGCAGAATGTTGGTTGCTAGAGACTAGGAGGAGAGGGAGAGAATGGCAAGTTGTTTAATGGGCAGAGAGTTTCAGTTTTACAAGAAGAGTTCTGGAGATGAATAATGGTAATGGTTGCATAACATTATATTATGTAATAAATGTATTTAATACCACTGAACTGTACACTTAAAAACATTTAAGATTTTAAATTTTCTTATGTACATTTACTAAAATTTTCAAAGAATTAGGAAAAAAAGGGGTTTTGATTGGGCATTCTCCATGCCCTTCAAGAGCTAAAATTCCAGAATTACACACACTATCCAAAGGTACCCCCTACTTCTTTCACAAAATCAAGAAATAAATGCAAGGTAAACTCTCATCCTCCTTTTGATCCAAGGTCTATAACTGAATCTCTGTGACCTGGAAGAAAAGAATAGTCCACCACTCTGATTATAAATCCTAAGAATGTCCATTCTTCAAAAACTTCATCTAATTGATCTTTGTATTTTCAGAACCTAATATAGGCCAAATAACCACATGCTGAATGAAATAAATCATAAAAAGAACCTAGTAGGCTTCTGTTTATGATAGTGGCCAATACATCCCCACCACCTTACTATTCAACTACCCAGTAAAGCATGTAACAAAAATGCAACAACTTATAAAATTAAGAATACTATCCATCTTAAAGAACCCAGGAGGAATTTTTCCTAACCAAAGAAAGGTAAACCCTGAATGCGAATTCTAAGTACTGAGTAGGAACGCTTAAGAAGAAATTTCCTCTATACCCCCTGAGTATATCTACTTTTGTCAACCAAAAAAATCTATACCAGTTCCCTATTCAGAGAAACTTAATTCTCAGGTTGACTCTAATACAGAAAAAGTTGAGCAAAGATGTCTAGGGTTATTTCATCCCAAGCAGACACTAAAATTTATTATAAAACCACACTTATTAAAACAGTATGGCACTAGCATAAGAATCAATAGGTAAATGGATAACAATATAAAAGTCTTTAGAATATATAAGCTGATGTGACTAATTCCACAGACTTGTATACAAGTTAAGCCACATTTCTTCCACTTCTCTAATTAATTGCTCAAGGGTCCCACCTGCCTATTAGTAAGAAAGTCAAGACCTTCTTGAGACTTTCCTCCTTCTAGAAAAATTATTCAGGAATCTCAGAGGCCTATATAGTCCAAGGGAGTTGGGGTTCAGACCAATACCCTCATCCTAGCAGAATGAGAACTAGGGATAATCAAGTCACCATTTTTATTGTTCCTCATTCCAATACAATGGCCTTATTGAAAACCAATTCCACATCTTTTACCAGCTATTGCCAGCCCACTGCACCAATGAAATTTTTGTGAAGAAGCCATGCTTCTTCAAGGAAAGACACTCTTTAAATGTGCCAAATTAACTCAAGAGCACCATAGGCTTGGAGTCTTAAGATTGGAGTTCTTAATTATCTGGTTTTGTTTTTCTCCATTCCCTTTAAAGTCACCTTGCAGGGTGTCAGGTAAACACTTCATACATTAGAGAGAGGTCAAGGATTGTGGTATTTAATAAAGAACTTAGCTGATATTGGCCCCCAGTTCTTAGGAGGTAGCCCTTTAAACCCTTGATATTTCCTGATGATAAGAGTATCTTTGTTACTCATGATGGGTTCCTCAGATCACACTTGACTGTTTATGCTAACAAAGTGATTCCTGGGGGGGCCACCAAGATGATTAAAAATTAGGACCAGTCATACCAGAAAGGCCAACTGTGTGATTAGAGGATTGGGGCTTTGAAATATTTAATAATAGCCCAACCTCCAGCAAGGGATAGAGGGCTGGAGATTGAGTTCAACCATGTGCTCAATAATCCAATCAATCATACCTATCTAATGAAGCCTCAATTAAAACACCAAAACTTAGTCAGAAGTGGCCCTGAAGACCTCCAAATTTGCAACTGGTATCTGAAATGAGGGCAGATTTGCAGAAGACTGTGCTTTCACCTTAAGTTTGACTACCTGCAGGTATTCAGGTAGTAAGTATATAGTCAAGTGATAAGGTTATTTCAGTGGTATGGGCAAGAAATTGTAGAGATATAGATTGAAAGTGGACAGGTTTAAGAAATAGAGGTGTAATAAAATAAACATGATGAATGTTTAAATTCAAAAGTTTTATTAAAGACACATTGCCATTAAGCCCCCTCAAAATATTCTCACTCTCTTCAAATATATTTACCCCATCATTCTTGCCACTTTCTGAAGCAGTTCTGGAAGTCCTCTTTTGTGATTGTCTTTAGTTGCACTATCGTGACTTTTTCAATGCCCTGAATTGATTCAGATCACACATTGCTTCTGGTACAGCAATTTCTGTCAAATAAAAAAATTACCATGTGTCCTCATCCACCTTATTCACCAGATCTAGTACCATGTGACTTCTGGCTCTTCCCCAAAGTCAAAATGACCATGAAAAGTAAACATTTTGAATTAATTCAAGACATAGAGACAGTCACAACAGTGCAACTAAAGACACTCACAAAAGAGGACTTCCAAAACTGCTTCAGAAAGTGACAAGAATAATGGAACAAGTGTGTTTGAAGTGAGGGAAAGTATTTTGAGGGGTATTAATAGAAATGTGTCTTCTACTGTAATAAATTTTTTATTATTATTTTTTGGGAGTGACATTGATTAGCAAAAATTACATAAGTTTCAGGTCTATGATTCTACAGTACATCATCTATGTGTTGCATTATGTGTTCACCACCCAGAGTCAGTTCTCTTTCCATCACCATATATTTGACTCCTCCTCCCTCCTCACTAGTGGTTACCTTATCCTCAAGTAACCACTAAACTATTGATTGCATCCATGAGCTTTTATTTCTTTGTTGGTTTCAGTTTTATATTCCACATATGAGTGAAGTCATATGGTTCTTGGTTTTTTCTGCCTGGATTATTTTGCTTAGCATAATGATCTCAAGGTCCATCCATTTTATCACAAATGACAGTATTTCATCTTTTCTTATGGCTGAGTAATATTCCATTGTGTATATGTAGCACAACTTCTTTATCCAGTCTTCTATCAAAAGGCACTTTGGTTGTCTCTGTGACCTGGCCATGAACAGCATTGCAATGAACATAGTTACATATGTCATTGTAAACAAAGTTTTCAAATTTGGGGGGTAAAGACCCAGAAGGGGGATTGCCAGCTCACATGGTAACTCCATTCCCAGTTTTCTAAGGGACCTCCACACTGTCTTCCATAGTGGTTGTATCAATTTGCATTCCCACCAGCAGTGTGCAAAGGTTCCTTTTTCTTCACATCCTCTCCAGCACTTGTTATTCCTTGTCTTATTGATAATAGATACTCTAACAGGTGTAAGGTGGTATCTCATTATGGTTTTGATTTGCATTTCCCTAATAGCTAATGAAGTTGAGCATTTTTTCTTGTATCTATTGGCCATCTGTATGTCTTTAAGGGTGAAGTGTCTGTTCAGGTCCTCTGCCCACTTTTTAATTAATTGTTTTTTGTTGTTGAGTAATACAAGTTCTTTATATATTTTAGATATTAACCCCTTATCAGAAGCATTGTTTGCAAATATTTTTTCCCATTCTCTTGGCTGTCTGCTTTGTTGATGGTTTCTTTTGCTGTGCAGAAGCTTTATAGTTTGATACAGTCCCATTCATATATTTTTGCTTTTACTATTTTTGCCTTTGAGGTCAGGTTCATAAAGTCCTCCCTGAGCCCAAGGTTCATAAGTTTAGTACCGATGTTTTCTTCTATACAATTTATTGTTTCTGGTCTTATGTGAAGGTCTTTAATCCATTTTTATTAATTTTGGTATATGGTGAAAGTTGGCAGTTCAGATTCATTCTTTTGCACATTGTTTTCCAATTTTCCCAGCACCATCTATTGAAGAATCTTTCTTTTCTTCATTGTATATTTTTTACACCTTTGTCAAAAATTATTTATCCATATATTTCTGGGTTTATTTCTGGGTTTTTTATTCTGTTCCTTTGGTCTTGTGTCTGTTTTTCTGCCAATACCAAGTTGGTTTTATTATTGACACTTTGCAGTATACATTTAAATTGGGGCACATGATGCCTCCAGCCTTAGGTAGAATTTTTATGTAGGATTGGTTTGGCTATTCAGGGTTTTTGTGGTCCCATATGAACCTGATAATTTTTTTATCTATTTCTTGAAAGAAAGTCTGTGGAATTTTTATGAAAATTCCATTAAATCTGTATATTTTGGGGAGTAATATGTTGAGTTTTTTAATAATGAACATAGAATATCTTTCCATTTTTTTGTGTCCTTTTCAATTTCTTTTAATTGTGTCTTATAGTTTTCAGTGTATAAGTCTGTTACATTCTTTGTTAAGTTAATTCCCAGGCATTTTATTCTTTTTGTCACGATCACAAAATGTATTGATTCTTTCATTTTTTTTCTGAAGTTTCACTGTTGGTATATAAAAATGCAATTGATTTTTGTAGATTGATTTTGTATCCTACAACTTTACTATATTTGTTTATTGTTTCTAATAGTTTTCTGGTGGAGTCTTTGAAATTTTCTATATAAGGAACCATGTCTTCTGCAAATAGTGAACAGTTTGACTTCTCTACCAATATGGATACCTTTTAGTTCTTTCTCTTGCCTGATTGCTCTGACTAGAACTTCCAGGACTATGTTGAATAGCAGTGGTGACAGGGGGCATCCCTGTTTTGTTCCTGATTTTAGGGGAATGGGCTTCAGTTTTTTCCCATTCAGTATGATATTATCTGCGGGTTTGTCATATATGGCCTTTATTATGTTGAGGTACTTTCCTTCCATACCCATTATATTCAGTGTTTTGATCATAAATGGATGTTGTATCTTGTTAAATGCTTTCTCTGTATCAATTAATATAATCATATGGTTTTTATCTTTTATTTTGTTTATGTGGTGTATCACATTGATTGGTTAGCATATGATGAACCATCCTTGTGCTCCTGGAATGAATCCCACTCAATCATGTTGTATAATCTTTTTGATACATTGTTGTATTTTTATTGTTATATTCTTTTTGCTAATATTTTGTTTAGGATTTTTGCATCTGTGTTCATCAGAGATATTGGTCAATAATTTTCTTATTTTTTGTGTTATCTTCACCAGATTTTGGTATGAGGAGGATAACCATTAATTTTTCTTTGAACACTTGATAAAAATCATTGGTGAGACTGCCTGGTCTGGGATTTTTGCATTGGTGGAGGTTTTGGATGATTGTTTCAATTTCTTTATTACTGACTGGTCTATTTAGATTATTCAGTTCTTGGTTCAGTCTAGGTAGACTATATGTTTCCAGAACCTTTTCCACTTCTTCTAGGTTGTTAAATTTGGTGGCATAAAGCCTTTTATAATATTTTCTTATGATCCTTTGAATTTCTGTGGTATCAGTGGTAATTTCTCCTTTTTCATTTCTAATTTTGGTTATTTGTGTCTTTCCTCTTTATTTTTTGATGAGCCTAACCAGGGATTTGTCAATTTAATTATTTTTTTCAAAGAATCAGCTCTTCATTGCATTAATTTTTTCTATTTTATTTCTGTTCTCAATTTCATTTAGTTTTGTCTAATTTTTATTATTTCATTCCTTCTGCTGACTTTGCATTTTTTTCTGTTCTTCCTTTTCCAGTTCTTTATGATGAAATCTTGGGATGTTTACTTGTGATTTCTCTTGTTTCTTGAGATAGGCTTGTAATGATATAAATGTCTATCTTATTACTGCTTTCTCTGCATTCCAATAATTTTGATACATTGTATTTTCATTGACATTAGTTTCTTTTTAATATCTTCGTTTATTTCTTCTTCGATCCAGTCATTTTCTAATAACATGTTGCTTAATTTCCATGTATATGTTATTTTTTTCCACTTTCTTTTTGCAGTTGATCTCCAATTTCAAAGAATACACTTGATATCATTTCAATCCTCTTGAATTTGCTGAGGCTAGTTTTGTGTCCCAGCATACGGTCTATCCTTGAGAATGTTCCACGTGCACTATAAAAGAAGTTATACTCTTTTTTGTCAAAAGAACTGTTCTTTAAATGTCAATTATTGCCACGACCTGCGTGGGGTAAAGAGAACCAGAGGGGAGGTGACAGGGAATGAAGAAATAAACACACAGACACAGACATAGATAGAAAAGCTGGAACTGGGTGGTTCTCTGAGCTCTGATGGAGACACAGAGACCCTGCCTCGCAGCAGCAAGTTTATTTTATAAGGTGGGCAAAACAAAGGAGATCATGGGGTAAATTAGTAAAGTGAAACGGGAAAATACACCTGAACTAGAAAACATGCATTGTTCTTTCCCAGTCCTTGACAGTCCTGGATGACTGCATTTAATCAATGTCTTGATGTATATTCCTAAACTATTACTTTTTGTACTATTAATTTCTTCTAAGCAGGTGAGCCATCAATCATGTCTTCGGTAACTTCCAGAAATCAAACAACTTTGCTCTGTCATATTTTTCTTTCCCCTGCAAGCCAGAAATCACATCCCAAGTGTTGTCCTGTGCACCCAGCTCTGGGCTGCCTGGGAAAACCCTTGAACTGTGGATTTCAAGCACACAGGTAGGCTTGCTAAACCTGTTTTCTCAAAGGACCTAGCTTCTGGCTCACACTCTCCCTACAAATTATGTCCAGTTGCTATAATGTGTCATTTAAAGCTGATATTTTCAGCTTTAAATGAACAGTAGTTAGCTCATTTCTCAGTTCTTTTATTGTGTTGCTCATCTCTAGAATTTCTATCTCATTCTTTTTTATAGTTTCAAAATTTTTGTTAAAATATTCCTTTGTTCACAGATTTTTCTTTCTGAGATCATTTATCTGTGTCTGGGTACTCTGCCAACATTCTTTCAGCTCTCTGGGTGTCTTAAGAGCTGTAATGTTGAATTCAGAGACACTAGATCACACAAGTACAGATCTGTAAGTTCCTTTTCTAGAGATTTTTCATTTTCTTTCTGAGTGGCTTTGAATCATAAGGTACTCATTGTATTTTATGCATTTCTTTTCCTGGACATGAAGACTTCTTCCCTGGCAGATATAAGGAGGTCTTTCTTTCACTTCCCAGTTGGTGTTGCTGTAGCATCTTACGATATTTTCTCTTGGTTATTCAATCTTATACCTCTGGGAGCTTTCCTGCAAGGTGAGCCTCTCTTCTTTTGACCCAATTACCTTGATTTCAACGTGCCTCCTCTTTGGGAATATGTGGTGGGTGATGGTGTACCATGTCTCTGAGATCAGAGCAGGAAAAAGCTGCTGCACCTGTGTTTTTGCAATTTCCCTGAGCCTTATTGCCAGTTTCTATAGGCGTGGGGTTTGTTGGAAAGGGTGTCAGTTTGTTTACCTTTTTTTTTTCAGTTGACTATAAAACAGAGAGTAGGTGGAGGGTGGCGGGTGAGCTTTGGGATAAAGTAATGGAATGCAGCCAGGCTCTGTGTCTATGATTTCTGCCTGGGCGTGGGGGTGGGGTCGTGCAGTTTACAGCTGCTTTGTGTCCCAGGGTTGCTCTTTTGTGTGCTGACTCCATCATAACACAGGCTTGCTCATTAGGGACACCAGGGCAGGATAGGTACAGGCTGAATAAGGGCTGGATGCATGCCACCAGCTCTGCTTTCTCTTTTCTTCTGAGACAGCATTTCACCCACCATCATGCTTTATTCTGGTCAGCATTTCCATGGAAGCTGGTTCACAGTTTCAAATTCACCAAGAGCTGATATGTAGTGGACCCAGTACTGCTGTATCTGTGCCACATTGCAGCTGGGGCTCTATTCTCACCCAGGGCAGTTCAAAGCCTTTGTTCAGCCTCTAACCAACCCAGGGCATGACATTCCAGGTAAGGTCCCAGTGTGCCGCCAATCAGTTGGGGTTTTAACTTACCCATGGTCCCACAGGGTTTCAGTCACTCATACCTTTGCTCATTTTATTTCTTAGCCTCTACCACACCTGGGATTGTATTACTGTTCAGCTAGTGTCCCCAGGCCCCCACCTTGTTCCTTCTTCTGCCAGCCCAGGTCACATTCTGCAGCCCCATCTCTGCTCTGTTCTCTCCTCTCCTCTCCCATTCACTCCCCTTACTCTAACCTTCAGGTGTTTTCTTGTGATACATGGAACTCTCAGCTGAGGCTGTGCCATTCAGGGTTCCCCCTACTGGGTCCCAGTTGTTCAATTGTATTTTGCAGGAGAGTTATCAAGGTCCCTCCTCTTATAATAATTTTCTTTAATTTAAACATTTACCATATTTTTATCACACCTCATAGAAAGTGAAATCAATAGGACTTAGTAATGAATATTGTCAGATACAATCCCAAAGTGCACTATTCTTAAAACAATGAGTTACCAGTCTTATAATCAAAGAGGTAAATTTTAAAATATGAATTATAAAGACATATGGTTCTTTAAATCATAATACATAAATAATACCCATATGTATCCACACATATTAAGGATAAGAAAAGAAAACAACTCTAATCTTTACTTTCATATATACTTTCACACAAATCACATCAGTCAGGGACCAGTAACTTTAGGGAAAGTAAGCTATAAATTATAATAGAGATTTTTTTAATGCCATTAACATTATAATCTCATGTCATCTATCATAGGACTTGTCGCTGTCATCTGATCCTCAAAACTGTGTCTAATTGACTGAGTTGAAAGTAGCTTTAAATTTCTATCTCCCTTCTTCTGTAGTTGAAATTTAAATTATCATCAGTGTTACACTTTTCATCAGTGAGCTAGCCCAAAGGAAAGAAACTTAAGAGAAGCTATAATTAAAGAGCTAGCATGAAAGCCACAGTAGAACATGGAACCCACTGTATACCACCTACAAATAAAACCTCTAACAGCAATGCAAGAGCCTGCTTTGTACTATGAAGATTCAAAAAACTGAGGCCATAAGGTCTTTACTTTAAATTGCACAGGTCCTTAGACTATCCAACCAGTGACAATAATGCAAAGAAACAAAAGAGCCTGCTGAGCTTCAGATGTTTCGATATTCATCAGCAGTTTGGCTTCATGCAAATAAAGCATCTCAGTAAAGCATTAAGAGTTGACATCCCATCAAGATGTTCACACTCCATCCTGGGGTTGTATGAAATAACCTATAGTTGCTTCCATCCCACCTGAACTAGGAGAACATTAGCCACCACATCTGACTCAGGTTTATCCATCAGATATTATAATCCAAAGACCATCCTGACACTTCAAATATTTGTCCCATTGTCACACTGTGTATCTCAATTTAGGGTTCACAAAATAGAGCTACTGTTGTTACATTTTTGTGACCTGAGCTTCCCTGGCCTACCATCACACATGCAAAAACAAGTGTTGTAAATACAAAATAATATATCTTTGGTTCATACCTACCCACAACTTTGGGAATTCTAGCCCCAACTCAAAAATTAGCCCTAAATTATTTTGGGAGTCTCAGAGGGTCTATCACATGTATTCCCAAGTAAATTGCAATAGTCTTTTAACCAGGTTCTCTATATTCCCTCTTGGTTCCCACATAGCTACCAAAGGAATCCTTTCAAAGTACAACTCTGATGTCAGTCTTCTGCTTTAATTCTTCAATAAATTCAGTCATTGTTTAATTAATAATCATCTCTTTGCTCTTAGGATAAAGACTAAGATTACAGCTGACAAGGCCCTTCATGGCTGGACCTCACTCTGTCTCTCTAGTCAAATCTTGCACTATGCTTCCTCTCTTTGTGTCAGCCACTCCAGTCTCCTTTTAGATCCACAAATGCACCATGCAAACTGCCACACCAGGGCCTTTGTACGTACTGTCCCTTCTACCTGGAATGATCTATGCCACTACCTCCCACTCCCAAATTATCTTTCCAAAAAATCTTTCGTTGAAGATTGCAACTCAATCATATTTTTTCTCAAAGAGGCCTTTATTAATCCCCACAACTAGGTCAATTTACCTGACTATATACTCTCATCTCACCTTGTACCTCTCCCCTAGAGTCCTTAGCGTGTATCACAATTGTAATTATATATTTTATCTGTCTGCATCCTCCAGTGAATCTTAAGCTCACCATTTTATCCCCATCATCTTTCACAGAACTTGGTATGGTCCATAAATATGTGTTGGTTAAAGTAAAAGTTAAACTGCTAAAACAAAGAGACTCAACAATAATTTGAAGATTTAAAAAAGCTTATTTTGCACCTAAAAATTAGTGGCAAATATTCCATGTCAGTGGGTGGCTCTGCTCAACACTGCCATTCAAGACCCCAGGTGTTGTTCTCCTCTGCATGTCAAGGTTGTGTTGATGGGTTCCAACTAGTAGGAAGAAATTCTTTAAAAAGCCAGGAAATACATATCCAGGTGTCTAAAGTCCCAGAGGTACAAGTGACACACATCACTTCTCACATTCCACATGGCAACGGAAGCTGATGAATGTAGGGTAGATTGGCAGCCATATGCCCAACTACAATTCTGTTACTATAGAAGTGGGGGAACAGAATACATGGACAGTTCAGAGTCCCCACCACATAGTGAATGAATGAATGAATGGGTGAATAAAATCCTTTCAACTTTCACATACCGAGCATCATTTGTTCCTCACCTTCTCTGGCTTTCTGCCAAGGCCACCAAAGTCGGCAATGGGACACTCAATGCCCAATAACCAGGGTTAACTGTCCTTTTATTTGGTCAAGGCAGCTGGCACCAGTGCTGTTGAACCTGTTCAGTGATGTTCTCAGAACCCCAAGGAAGATCAACTAAAGCTCTTCCTCTCCTTTTACTCACTCTTGCATGACAAATCCCCTCTCTCTGGAATCTGGGCTTGGGTCCACAATGATGAGGCTGAGGGCAAGTCAAGAGATGGTACTTAATTATACTCAAAGCTAACCCAGCTCTCCAACACTGGACCATTACCCAGGCACCAAGCTTCTGAGAAGACGGTCTCTTTGTTCACATTGAGTTCTTTCTCAGGAAGCTCATTGGTCCTTTGTGCAAAGACTCCTGGGGAAATTACCCCACAAACCGACACCTCTGACTACCCAGGCATGTTTGAACTAAAGGATTTTACAAAGACAATTCTCAAATTAAGACCTGAACAATATGGGATAAAGAAAATGTCTTCAAACTGATTCACTTATAAAACATTTTGAGTTGATCAAAACTCACAGAGTTGTCAACAAACCAGATAACGATGTGCATGCTGTTCCAGATATTATTGCATAGCAAACATCCTAAAACTGAGTGGCATAAGAGAGCCACTTTCTTATGCTCACAGATCCTGTGGGTCAGGAATTTGAACAGAATAGGGCTTGTATTTGCTCTCTGATGGTGGCTGGGTGTCAAGAGCAAATGTTCCAATAGAGTAAAGCAAAAATGTATGGCATTTTTATGACTTAGCTTCAACAGCCACATAGTGTCGCTTGCACCATACTCTACTGGTCAAGGCAGTCATTTAGGTCCACTCAGATGCAAGAAGAGAAGACAGAGATTCCACCATTTGATGAGAGGAATGTCACAGTCACACTGTGAGGATACATAAGATGGGAAAGATCATTGCTGTCATCTTTGGAAAACAACAATCTGCAACATATGTCTAGTTGCCTCTGATAAAAAGCAGATTTTAATGAATAAACCCATTAGCAATATTTTTGAGACTGTAGAATTTCAGAGTTTTGCTTTAATGACTTGAAAGACAAGTTAATATAGTTAATGCAGACAAAAATATTTCAATTCTATTAAAATAAAATCAGAGCTAATAGTCCTCAATGGCTTTGAAGATCAACGGACCAAACAGGTAGATTGTCACACGTGTTTATATCACATGAACACAATCAAAATGAAAGAGTGGGATGGATGACTCAGGAATTACTTCTACACCATGAGGGGCATGACAAACTATAGGGTAAAGGAAATGTTCCCCTTGCAACTTTCTGTGCCTGAATAACCCAAATGTCCTCAGGCCTCACCAGCTTGTGATGTCACAGTAACAACAATGCCCACTTCTTGCTGTTTTCTGGCCTCCATTTACATTCACAACATTTTTCAGCTGCTGCCACCTCTCCAGCCTCAAAGTTTCAGTCATTCTGAGAATCTCCAAGTAAGGACAGAAATGAATGCTCAGAAACAAATGCTGTTTACACCCTTCTACTCCAAGTGTCCACTTCAGAGAGCTACTGCGAGGAGGTGTCTGGTCCCCATCACAGCTGCCACATCCAGCATCTACTGTGAAGACATCACACTCTAGGGGTCACATTCTCACCTGACACTCTGGTGCCACTATGAGCCCTCGGGTGGCCAAGCTGCACCCTGAAAGAACAGTTTCCTCACAATGCTGACACCCAAACACCCAGGGAGGTGCTGCTGGCTCACCAAGGTTTACCACATCCCTCCTCAGAGCGGCCCCTTCTCTCTGCTGTCCCCCTGCACTGCTGCCCAAACCACCTTTTACTATCAGAGTCAGACCAACAGAAACAGGTGGGAATGTCCACACCAATCCCAATCCATAAATCCTTAGGGAGCCAGAGGGAGAGGAGGAGGAGAGGAGGGAGGGGGAGAGAAAGAACAAAGGTTTCACATTTTTTTGTGCCACTGTTTCAATTTTTCTGTAGGTTTGAAATATTTCAAAATAAAAAATTGAGGGAACATTTAAAAATAAATGGAAGATCGAAATAAAACTGCCTTCGTGATTTCACCCTAAATTTGGTTCAATATATAGGCTGAGTCATTAGAATAAAACATGGTGACGGCTCAGGACTAAGGCAGTGGGATGAGTGTAGAAGCCAGATTTGAGAGAACTTGTTGACTGGAAACATGAGAATGTGGCGTGTGAGGGAGGGTGGAGTCAAGGGCGACACTAGGATATTCGGGTTAGGATAGATGATTTAAGAAGGTGGACAATAGATAAATTCTATCTGGACCTGTTCGGTTAGTTCAGTTTTCTACAGGACAGTCAGGCAGACATGGCCAGAAGGCAGACTGGATCATAAGCAGGAGGTCAGCACCGAAGTTACAAAGACAGAAATCGATGCAAGTTGGAGCAGGTGCACGTGTGAGATCACCCAGGAAAAACAAGAAGGATGTGAGAAGGGGGCACGACGAGGACAGGCTATGGAGGAGTTAAGGGAAATCACTCACCCCACGTTGTCTTCCGGTAGAATTCATTCCTGGGCAAATTCCATTCCTCATTAACATTTCTTCTTTCCTTAGATTGTTTTTTATTATTTCAGTTTTATTATGCGGGTACAAACACCAACTACTTCTCCTAAAAAATGGCCTTTTTCATCTGTTATATCACCCACATGAATTCAAGCACATATAATTAGCAAGGTTTACATAACAGGTATAATTTCTTGATAATAAAGTCAGACCATTATCATTGATTTTCCTTAATGAAAGCATTTTGCTTTTAAAATAAACAGCAGGCATTAGCCAAACATATCTGGATAGCAATAATATTCCACTCTGATCATAACCTGCCTGCTACTCTCCTGAAACTAATCATAATTCTAGAACCAAATAAAAACATTAGCAGATTAATAAAAGCCATTTTATCAGCCAAGGCTCATTCTTCTTTAGTGCTACATTGATCACACAAGGGAAAATTACTTTATTACATGGGTAGCAATACATTTATGACAAGGCACTTGAAAAATAAGTCTGATGTTCACTTCAAAATTTCATTTCTTAGTAGTCATAAGCTTTGCAGACATCAGCCATCCTTTAAAATGAAACTACCACATGCTTTTAAGTGCTTTGTTCTTAAATAATAGGGCTTGGCAGGTGCTTATATTACAGTTTAGAGTGCTGATATATGGTTTATGTTAAATTGTAAATGAATTCAATACTATGGCCATACCAGATGAAAATAATGAAGCAAAAAAGAAAGGGTTTTTTAAATTATTTGGTAATGTTATAGAGTCAAACAGAGAATTTTGAGGAAGGGGAGAAAAATGCCCCAGCTGCATTTACATCAGCCTTATGACCTCTGTCACTGGCTTACACCACCAGCCAGTTCAGAACTCCAAGGCTCTCTAAATTATCTGCCCCACCCCAATTCTACCCCTGAACAAGTATTTCTGGGGTGACCAGGATGTGGCAGAGACTGCCCATCCAAATCCATCCTCCCATATCAGGAGATAAAGTTGTAACTTGGAAGTGGCTGTCCAGCCAGGGAAACCCAGTTCCCAGTCCTCCCTTTGCAGTTCCGTAGAGACACGTAACTCCCTGTCACTGTGAAGTGGGGCGGTAGTGTGTGCCACGCTGCAGCAAGGCCTTTAGGAAGCAGGCCCTCTCCTCCCTGCTCTTTTGCCCCTTCCACCAGCTCAAGGCAAATGACAACCAGGTCCAAGGGGACTGCTGAATCTCCAGATGGACGTCTCCTGAGCCCCTGAATGGAGAACCGTTCACTGACCACTAGACTGTTAGGTGAGCAAAATGTAAGCTCATATTGTGTTTGAGCCATTAAACAGTTTGGGTGTGGATATTACAGCAAGTTATCCTCTCAGAAACCAGGGGATGACTCATATGTGCTCATAAAGCAAAATCAGCTATCCAGTCAGCTCCTGTGTATGGTAGCTTCATTTTCTCTTTTCTACTATATTCCCACAACAGGAGGCATCCTGTGTCCACCAGGGACCACTGCAACTGACCAGTGTCACCACGCATAGTACCTCAGTCCGGCACAGCAGACACTGCTGCCACAGCAACTAGGTCTGCCCACCCCCGCTGCCACTGCCCTGCACGCTCTGAGTACTGCACGTGCTCTGCGCGGGCACCACCACCCTTCCTGCACCCCCCCACAGCTAGAGCCCGCCAAGTCCTGACACTCCTGGGAGCTTTGTGGTGAAGTAAGTGACAGCATCTCTCTCCATTTTGATGTTAAACTCATTAGGCTTCCAGCAACTAAAAGAAAGAGAAAGCCCAATTGACTGTGGCTGAAGCAAAAATATCACTTACTTAATTCAAATGATAAGAAGTCTGGAGGTAAAGAGGTCCAGGTTTGGTACAGCAGCTCCACACCACCAGCAAACGTCTCATTTCTTTCTATCTTGACTTTGCCACTCTGGTCTGCCAGCTTTGTTTACGTCAGCATGTCGCCCCTTGATCACAGATAACTGCCACAGATCCAAGCAGCACGTCTTCGTACAATATCAATTGGACACAAATGGAGGAGAGTTTTTCTCAGAAGCCCACCTGCAGATTTCTCCCTGTGAAGCATCGAGCAGAACTCCATACGCATTTGGTCATCCTGGCTCCGGAGAGCACTGGGAGAGGGAAGCTCTGTCAAAAGGAAGGAGATTGCCATTAGTAACTTCAGCCAATCACGATTTTAGGCCCTGTAGGTAGTTCAGCACCCCCACAAGACAAGACCATGGTTGCCAAAGGGGAGAATGTCTGTGGAGCATAATAAAGAGGCAATGAACAGTGGCTGCTACAAACTCCAACACCACAACACTGCCTTCCACTCCCAATTTACTCAAAGGCTTTTCAGTCTCCTATGACCCAGCCATGAGTCCATGGAAGACTGGCTACGTGGCAGACATCTTCCATCTATATCTCTCACACACACGTACACATTTGCTGTGACTATGAATCTGATTATGGGTAGGGTGACCAGACGTCCCATTTTAAACATGACAGAAAACAACGGTCCTGTCCCATTTCCAACAGTACGTCTGGTCAGCCTATGGACACCTTGAATTTAGCCCAGGGAAATTAGGCTGACTATTCCTATCACTTGAAAAAGACAGTGCTGTTGTTTTCTGTCCTGTTTATGTAAAACAGGCTGTCTGGTCAGCCTAATTAGGGGTCAACCTTTATCAAGCCTACCTCTCCGTCTCTCCCTCAATTAGAGCTCACCTAGTCATAATCAGAGACTTCCTTACAGAACACTCCACCAGTGTGAGAGAGGAGCTCACCACACGTGTGTGCAGTATATACCGTAACGCTCATTGTTTAGGCTCAAGCCACAAATTATCAGCCCAGTCCTACCACTTCCATTTGCCTTGACAGAGCTGGTCTGACAGACTTCAAAGGACAGGCACATCATTTTTAATACATACACAACACTAGTTAGAATGGATTAGAAAAAAAAAATCTTATTCTAGAACTATACATTCCAAAAAGAAAATATTGCTGGTGTTCAAGCCCCACTAACGATGAACACTAATAATGACAACAGATCGTTTATTCAATATGAACTGCATTTGATTCTGAGAAAAATCAAAAGATTGCCATCGGGAGCACAGTACTTGTCAGGAGTGGTATGTGCTAATAATTCTGAGAGAAAAATTCTAATTTATCTACAACTTCAAAGGGTAGCATTTCCTAGGGGAAATGAAATTAATCATAGAAAAGGCAAATGCAACAGAATTAAATGAATTTTTTTAGCCTGTTAATATGTTCCTTCTACCTACTTAAATGAATTCCTAAAATGTAGGCTCTGGTTGGTGAAAAACTCCACAACCATCTCAGATGAGGCTTTCTAATCATCTATACTCGACGCTGAGGGCAGTTCGCAGACCTCTGTGATAAGACAGGCTGAGCAGCTGACACTAGGCTTCTGACAGACAGAGTAAATTTATTAAAACACAGTGTCTATCAAGGTGATAACAGGTAAGGTGTCTTGAGGGCTTCAGTTGAAGTCGGTGATTTCTAATCTCCATAAATTTCCCTGGAACTGACTGTAAACTAGTTCAATGGTTGGCTGGTGACGAAAAGATGTGGAAAATAATGCGTGCATATTAAGCAGCACACAAGATTTGGACGGATTTGTATCTGCTCTGTAATTACGTTGGTAGGAGGGAAATTACAATTCTTGTTGGCCTCCTCCTTCTCTCCTTCCCTCCCTCCAGGCTTCCTCATCTTGTCCCCAATAAAAGAGCTCTTGGAGCAAATGGGAATGGTAGTTTGAGGCTGAAGAAAACAAAAAGCAAAGATGAGTGAGGGGGGTGAAAACAAAGACAGCCCAGTGAGGCCTCTCTATGTTCCCTAGTGAGGCAAAGGGCTGTCACACAACCAGGAAAGGCTATTTTAACTAAAATGCCTGGTTCATGGAAGAAAATAATTCACATGAATTTTCTTACCTTACATCTCTATCATTACAGCTCACGCATTGGAGTGTCATTATCTGTTGTTACCCCTCTGGACCAGGGGTGGGCAACTACAGCAAGACCAAATCCAGGCCATCACCTGTTTTGCTACCACTCTCAAGACTGGTTGTTACATTCTTTAATGGTCACGTAAATACCTACATAATACTCCTAATTTTGCCTCCTGGCCCATAAGTCTAAAATATTAATTCTCTAGCCCTTTACGATAAAGTTTTCCAATCCTTGCTCTAGATGAGACCTCCATGGTACATCACTGTTCATTACATATTATCTCTTGGATCCAGATTATCATTACCCTGATGGTTGGATGGCTAAATGAAAGTTCTAAGAGAGCATCCCACACAGGGGGAAGACATTTTCTCATTTGCAAATGAAGACGCTCAGGCCTAGAGATGCTAACTGGTTGACCCAAAGTTGGCCCAGCTTTTTAGTGGTAGAGCTAAAACTAGAATCTCCACTACAACATACTGCCTGGATCCGATGGTGATGGCAACATAAAATGTTTTATCCCCTTTCAAAGTCTGTCTTTGGATCAAACTCATCAACTTCTGTTCATCAGTAAGTACGAAGACACAGCTATTCAGAATGTCCTTCGGTGAAGAGAGACAAATGCATTTAGCAGAAAGTTCCCCAAAAAAACTAATCTTATTCCTAAAGTGAGACACAGTTTGAAACGGAATCCCTAGGTGAGTGACAAACCTGACATTGTCCTAAATAATTAATCTATGACTATATGGGCTGATGGAGAGATACTGAAAAATACATTGGCTGTGAGGTTCAAAACTGATCTGTAATGTATTAATACTTAATGGTGAGCTGAGAGAGAAAAACACATTGACAAAATAAAAATAAATTACTTTCACTCTGCATACTCAGAATTACATCAGACAGAAAATAATTTGCTTGGTTTATTTCATACCTATGTTGAATATCTCAAGTGATAAGAGTTTCTGACTCTTTCCTGGGGAGTCTACTCCCTAAACTAATACTTTTCATTGCCATTCACATTTTCCAAGGCAATATCTTAAGGTCTAATGGGTTTATTCACCACTCAACACAGATGCTGAATTGAAACCTTTTTAATAATACTCAAACTGAATTATAATTTTTGCTATGTTTTCAAAACTCAGGGACATAAAATCTTAATGTGTATATTTTAACCAATATTGATACCTTCTTTAGAATTTGGGAGGAAAGAGTCAATGAATTGGGTATAACTAAACACTTTGGCCTGTCATCTGGGCAGCTGTTACTACCCTAATGCTATTGCATAAGTGAATTGTGGCTTTATGTTATCTAGACAGTGTCAAAGAAAAATCTCTCCTTCCTCTCTCTGGAGTGCTCTTTTGAAAGTCTTGCCGCTCTAGTTAGTTCAGTGCTATTTATTTTTACTTGTGTTCATTATTTCAGTCCTCAGGAGTAATGTTCAATGTTTAGCAACAATAAATTTCATTTCCCACATGTCAGTCTGGTTACAAAGCTGATGCAAATCTCTCTAAATCTTTTGTGCCACCTAGTATGCATTCATTACTTTCTTCATCTTTTTGTCACCAGCCAACCATTTAACTGGTTTACAGTCAGTTCCAAAATAATTTATGTAGATGAGGAATCAGGAGCAGTCGAATGTCATCCAAGCATCTCACCTGGGCCTCTCTGCTCTGCGTGGGGTTCTTCCACTATGGAATCCTCCCTTCATCCACCCTATTTAGAACAGCAGTGTTGTCTGGCTGGTACCTCCAGCTTCAGAATACACACCTCTAATCATAACCAATCAACAAACCATTATTTATTTCTATCTATGCAATGCCCTCCTAAGGAGTTGCTCTGGGTAGACAACAAATTAAAACCAAAATAAATGACAATAGATGAAAAAAAGGCAATATTAAACAAGTGAATTTTCAGAGTTGATTTAAACTTGGCTAAGGAGTCCAGAAAGTCTTGTTGTCAAAAGTGAGTGTCATACACAAAGGGCAGAGGAAACAAAGTGCTCCTCTACTAAAATGTCTCAGCTTTCAATTATAAAAGGATGAACGAAAAACAACCACAGGAAAATACATTTTGATTCTTTAAGCTATATTGGACATTTTATAAATATTTCTCCAACACACAAAAAAATCCTTTGTTCATTCCGGCTATATTAAAAAGGGACAATGTCATTTTCTCTAAGATTAAACTAATCAACAAATATTTATTGAGTAGCACTGTTTACTCTGTTTTGAGAGCTACAAAGAATGTCATAATTGGCCCAAAGGAGTGATTCTAGATCCCTCAATAGAAAGATGTCAAAGTCAAGGAAAAAGCTTAATCTAAAAGCAGGGGAAGCATGGCAGGAAAGACAGGCATATCTATGCACCCCTTTTCTCTACATCTCTCCCCCCCAATCCCCATCACCAGGGTAACAAATCTTAAGCCTGATCCATCAGGACACGGGTGCCATGAAAGATTTTAGAGCAGCAGTACAATGAGGTCATGGAAACTAGAGCAACTAATTTTTCTTACAAACAAGGCTTCAGAGAATCCATTTACAAAGCTCTGTCTGAATTTTCTAAGGCTCTAATGAAGTAATTCAAGCACACACACACACACACACACACACACACACACACACATTCATGCCTTCAGAGGAGATTGTAACTAGATCGTGGTCAGCAGGTTCATACTTTATTTTGCTTTTTTAAAAATTACATTATTGAGAAAATGAACTCTGAGAAGCACAAAATCTATGAATTGTGTCTTTTTAGAAATTTGTTCATGAGAGATTGAGTCAAAACAAAAGATATTAGGCTGCCCAACCCAAATGATCTAGACAATAAAACCAAAACCTTCATCGAATGCAAATAAAAATTCACCAAAACAGAATAATGGTGTTAGGTAGATAAATAAAATCTACAAACAACATACTGAACTTTCTTACTGAAGCAATTAAGATATTCTAAAATTTTATTACATTTGACCACCTAGTCATTGGTTAATATGCAAATTATTTCAATCTACCATTATTTTACCATGTCTTCAGGTTACAAAAAAATTAATTGTGGACCATGGCTTTCACTGTGGATTAGTAATTCATCTGCTCCTACTGATGTGGGCCAAACAGAGTAGCCATCCCCCCACTTCACTAAAAACTCTTATTCTAGTTCTTTGGCTCTCAGTTTCACGTTTTTTAGGCCAAAGCTTTTCAACTTACTAACTGGGTCTGGTTCTCCTTATCTAGGGGCCTTTGCAATGCAGGTGTCACTTGGCAGGGCTTCCAGCCCATCTCGACCAAAGGAGTCACCTTGGCGGATCCCGAGACCCCTTCCCCTTTAGATCAGACAGGGTGAGAGCTCTGTGGATCCCCAATAGGTAGGGACAATGACCATCCTCAGCAGGAAGCAGATACAGAAGATGAGACCTCCACCCCCTCAGCTTCCCATGGAGATTTGTGGGGATCACGTCTCTCAAGAGGATGTGAGGAAGGCAGATAGAATAGGGAAATCTCGACCTCCCCATGAGACTGCCTGCTGGAATTGTTATGCCTAGATACCACCCTTTCACAAGTAATCCCTGCCCCGGCCTAGGAGGAAGGTCCAGACAAATACAGGAAAGTCAGAGGGCCCAAGTAGCCCACCAGCTCCTAAGGCCTGCGCAGTGAGAGTTACCTGAACCTCATTATACCATCATTGTAATATCATACATATGCCCGGAAGTTCATTACAGACTGAACTCTGGGAAAGGACATGCGCAGTCAGAAGGCGTTATGAAGTAGATCTCTTGTCAATCAAACTTGTCAATCAAGAGACCCCACGCCCAGAGGTATCGCCCCCAAAGACAAAACAAAGGCCCCAAAGCCTCATTCATCGGGGCTCCTGAGCCTCTCTCCTTGCTCGAGCCCGCTCCTACCTCTTTGGAGTGTACTTTTCCTTCAATAAACTATCTCTTTGTTTCACCTCTTTACTTTTGTGTGTGTCTCGTTCAATTCCTTGCTCGAGATACCAAGAACCTGGACATCGTGTCGACAAGGACACCCCATTTTCCGGTAACACTACTGAGGCTGATTTTCCACACCTCGTTTCATACCATTAGCTTCTTTCAAGATTATTTTCATCTTTTGGATGATTCTAAGTGAACAATAGCTCAACCATCATTAATAAACACATTACAACTCTCTAACCCAGTTTTGTTAGGGATAGCTTGGGGGTAGCACGGGGGAGGGTGTGTGCAATCTTTCTCCAGGTTCTCTGCTTTGATGGTGACTACGGGCAGGCAAACTCCCTTGACTAGTTTGCATGTTAAAGGTACTTTGGCAGGTGTCTGGTTGAAGATCTGAAAGCTCCTCTCTCCTGTGTGCAAGGGCAAACTCCCTTCAGTGACATGAATTGACAATAAGAAGCATATTCAATGAACTTAAATAACGCTTCATACCCCTTTGTCTTCAGCCATAAAACCTACGTATTGGAGCAGGTTTGGACCTAATGTTTTCTTTTGTGTCACTCTGCCCTACCTCCCCTAGATGACAAGAGTGTAAAACTTTTTAACATGTTATTACCTTGGAATCTAGCCAACAGGCAAAAATCTCCATGTCTGTTTTTTTTAATTATTTTTTAAATCCTTTTTCAATTTCTGGTTTCACTTTCATATCACTCACCTATTTTTCTATACAGTAGTGCTTGAGTTATGCATAAAACCTTTTTAAAAGCATTATTTAAATAAAGCACTTTGTATTATTAAGCATTGTAAAATTAGCATATAGTTTTCATTACATACTCATTTTTAAATAGGTCAGAATATTTTAATCATCCAGGGAAAGCCATAGTTTATAGTTTAAAATTGAAAATACATCTGCACCTTTTTGTCCATAAAATATGCATGTGTGACTTTCAGCTCCATTTAGCTAATGTGTTTTGGAAATATGTTATCTCCATCAAGGAAAAAAGTAATGTAAGAAGTGTGATTAACAGCAATATATATTTTTTAAATTTTACAGACATTCCTATTTTGAAATATTAATCATTTTATGTAGACAACCTCTGTATTTCCATGCCGTTTATCTAACCTGCAGTGGATTACAACTCTGGGTGCAAAATTACAAATTATATCAAAGAAACAAACTGTCAAAATTACAAATTACCCACAATGTATTTGCAAAGAAAAAATTGAAACTGTTAAAGAATTAAAGACTAATCAAAATCAGATAAGGCCCACAGCATGGACATATCTAGGTTCAGATATGCAACATATTTGTAATCAGATACTGAATATTATGTCTTAATTGTACTAGTGATGTGCAAAAGTTGTTAGATCATTTGAATGGATGATTTTTAATTCTTTTATTGTTAGATTTATTGTGGTGACATTGATCAGCAAAAACTACATAGCTTCCAGGTGCACAATTCTACATTATATCCTCCATGCATTGCATTATGTGTTCATCACCTATGGATTGATGATCTTTATAATCAGTTCCTGGTGAGCGTACTGGTATTAAACATGCATGGTCCTATATGTGAGACATATTTCTTTGATAGTATCACTTTTCTCAGATGTAACTTCACAGTAAAACTAAGCCACTCTTTAAAATGTGTATTAAAATTTTTGGATGAGAGCACATTTTTGCAAGGCAAAATTGGTTTGTGGTTTCTACTATAAGAGAATTACTCTGAACAGTATAGGACATCTAATTTTATGGTTGGCACAGTTGAGGAGTAGCTAGAGGTTTCAGCTCAACCACACCTGTCATGAATAACAATACATTGAATTTACATAGCTATTTCCTCTGTAGAATTCCAAGAACAGCATAATCTCATTTAGACTCATAACATCTCTCCTAGGAACCACCAAGTAGAAAACATCTCATTTTTAAACAATGGGAAAGGGGAGACAGATAGAGATTGGACCATACCTTGCACTAAATAGATTAGAAAGTACTTCCCTAGTAATGGCAGAACCTCTAACAATGCCGTTAGAGAGATTCCAAGTGCACAGCCTCTGATGACCTCGTGCGGGCACCACATTTCCACAGTGGCAGCATCAGACCATCAGTGTAAGACAGACAAGCCTTAGCACTGGGGGGAACAAAACCCATGCATTTTCAGCACCTTTCCCCTCCCAGCCCACTACCAACCACCACCACCACCCAAGCTGATGCTTTCTCAGGACTGAGGCTTCTAGGGCCTGGCCCAATCCCTTGCTCAGTTCCCAATGGCTCTGGTCTTCATAGACCTTCTATTCTCCTACTCCTTTGGATTGGCATATCTAACAACAGGGCTCTCCTCCTTGCCTTTGACTTCCCTGCCTCAGTTCTCCTTCCTGGTTTTCCCTTCAGCACAGGGATGCTGGTCATCTTTGAACTCTGCCAACGCTTGACACTTCCACACCTTATTCCATTGGACAGACTCTAGCCAGCCTATCAGCTGGCTGGATCCCCATGCCCCCGGCTCCCACTCTCAGGCAAGCAGCTAGCTCCTTTAGCAGTGCACTCTCGTGTACGAGGATTTCTGTGTGATGCTGATGGACTAAACATGGGCTAAAGAGAACAGAGTCACAGACTACGGTCCCAGACAGCCTACCATTCTGTGTCACCGGTGTACTCCCTGGTGACCGGCCAGTAATGCTGCAAAGGCCTAAAGTTCTTCAGAGGGGACACAAGGAAAAAGTGAAGATGATTAACAGGTGGACAAACAACTCAAAAAATGCATGTTCTGCAAGCCACAGAATGTAGCATAATCTTCCTAGGAGCTGGGCCATTGCATAATTGTGGTCTTCTTGATCAAACTCCAGCATGATGGTTGTATTGCTCTTGCAATAAATAATCTACATAAAAAAATAAAAATAAACTGGCATCCCATGGAGTTTTTCTGCTTAGCAACAAACCAGTGTCCTTAGACACTCCCAGTTGTGCTAGTGGGCAGCTTATAAACAAGACCATTTTAAGACAGGCAAGATATTGCCTCGTAGAAGGTAGAATCTAGCTTCCAAAAAACCTCCCTGACTGTTTGACTTGGCCTTTAAAAGATTGCCCCATAAACTCTGGCATTTTCTCTCAGTGCTGATCCTTCCTGGCTACTTCCTGGCTGGGTTCCACCTTGCTTCCACAACCTCTCATCACCATTCCACCATTTAGCTCTGCCTGCTCATCAATGCTAACTACCAGTGAGCTCTGCCCAGGCTGATCCAGGCAGCTCCTCACTCATTAGAATACACCCAGGTACAATGTCCTAGCTCCCTCCTCAGCAGTCAGTCCCAACTGAGCTTTAAGCAATTTTTTAATCATTACTACCCATTCACACTCTCACTCCCAACCTCTGCAACCAAAATATTAACAATAATATTAATAATAATAGATGAGAGGGGAGAGAGAGATTGAATCACCAAACACCCATTCCCCAATTTTTTTTCTTACTAACATAACTTAGATTTTGTTCAGTATTGAAGGAGGCCATAGTCTCCTTCCCAGGCTCCCCTGCAGCTAGGGTGGCCCTGAGATCCAGTTCTGGCCAAGGGATACAGAAGGAAGTCTTTGGAGAGAGCATGCCTTTCCAAACAAAAAGAAAGGTTGGGCCCTTTTTCTTCCAGGAGCTGGAAGTGGAAAAGCCAACTCACATTCCTTAGGCAGAGCACCTGAAGACAAAAGCCCCGTGCTGAGCACGATAGAAGCTGCCAGGACTCTGATGCATTGTGTGGATGCTTCCCAGTCATGGACTTCTTGTTATAAGAAAAAAAGAAATCTCTATTTGGTGAAGGCCCAGTGGTCAGATATTTTTCTATTTTTCTATTATAATACTTTTGTAGTCAAATGCAATCCTCCCTGATACACTGCTCTCCTCTTTTCCCCATTGAATTTCAACTCGACTGGCTTGTAGTTTTCACATCCTAATGGTCAAAGCTCAGGGTCTTACTTTCACACTTCTTGGCTTTTTAATTTTTAGCTACAAACACATTCCCATATTCGGCCTACAGGATGAAAGTCTCTTTGTCTTTTGGGTGAAGCATGATAATGATGATACGAAGTCGTAGTTAAGCATAAATACTTTAATAATACAACCCAGCCTAAACCAAGGGAATGTGAAATAACAAAAACAGCCAATCATTTCACTTCAGAAAATCGAGGTTCGAGTCCTCTCTTCATTACTCCCTAGTTGGGCAGCCACAAGCCATCCACCTACACCTCTCCAAGGTTCAGTTTCCTTATCTATAAAAATAGAGATTACAATAAAGTCTGCTGATAGGGTTGCTGTTACTGTTCAATGAAAAAGCACATATGAACAACAGGTAGTATTATCAGCCACAATAATTACCTAAGGGAAGAGTCTTTTCTCCATATGAATAAAAATGCATTTTTACTTACTTTCTTTTCTGAACGTATTTCCTGGAGTTTTGGTCATAGCCTCCTAACCATTTCCAGGCGAAAGATAAAGTAAAGGTGCTAGAAACTATTTTTCTTATGGAAGCTCAATTCTAGTTATAAGTGGGTCCGAAGAGCCCCTAAAAATTTCATTTGGTCCTGGGTTAAATGCATTAATAATACAGGGCCATAATGATGAAGCACAAAAGACCAGATACCCACCTATCCCACCTCCAAATTTGACCAATAAAACCAACGAAAGAATCAACCCCTAATCAATGAAAACCCCAAAACAGGAAATTTTCTAGTGAGCATATTTTAAATATGTGTTAAGAGGAATTGATTTTACCTTATATACTGTGAATTTATCTATGCTTCTCTGTGCCTTAAAGAGAGATCATCCTCTGGGTAATAGGAGTGTGTCCCGTAATATTATTTTTCAGAAAGTTTAAAAAAAAAGGTATTTTTAAAATTTGTCTTCCATTTCCTCCTTTCATTTTTCCACTTATGAAAAACTGCTCATAAATATTCTGAACTAAGACTGGGGAAGAATTTGAGGTTTATCTTATAAATTTACAGAAGCAAGTACCTAAAGATGCTGAAATGCAGTGCATTTTTGTAAGCATCTTCCCACAGTGACAACAGCTCTCCTTAAGTTGTCATTGTCATTTCCATAATGCTTAGATCCTGTGATTTTTCAAGTGCAGGTATTGTCTGAAATATGCAGCACACACTGATGAGGGCTACAAACATTTCCTTGTCAAGTTTAAGCCTTTGTCCCTTCTGTCAAGGTTGGTAAGTGTCACTGTCTTCATTGCTGCCTGTGTTTCATGTGAATCTGGACATTAACTTCCGTACAAATTTCTATGAATACTCATTGCAACCTTGTTTCTCATCAAGCTTGACAAGGTTAAACTTGAGAACGTGAAAGTCAGCAAAAAGCAATCTGGAGCAGTCTGGTCAGGCAAGTGTCTGGATGGTCCCAAGCTTGTGAAAGGACGTGTTTGTGGCCCCTCTCACATCCCTGAGGCCTGAATCCAGCCCACTCTCCTACTCCCCAGCTCTATCCCCAGGGCACCTAGCCCTGAGTCAAAGGCCACGCGTGTCACATTTTCTGCTGGTTCTCATCTCTGAGTCATGGTGTTGTGTAAGGGAAAGCTCAACATTTGGAGTTGGACAGAAAGGTTATGTACCAAGTGTGTAATGACTTACCTTCTCCAAAAGGTCTTTTTTCAGTTATAAAATGTAAAAATACCAACAACACGTGGTCACCTGCTTATATTTCTGAGGTAGGGGTTAGAGGGGCTTAAATGGTATGACCTCTCAAAAACAATTGGTTATCAAAAGCCTTAACATGTCTAGATCATTCAACCAGGTAATTTCACTTTGGGGAATCTATCCTGAAGAAACAGTCTGAAATGCATATTTCCAAGTGTGTGTTCTCCAGAGTATTCTTCTACAACTAACTCTCTCTCTCTCTCTCTCTCTCTCTCTCTCTCTCTCTCTCTCTCTCTCTTTTTTTCTGGTGGGACAGGTAGTTCCCTGGCTGGGAATCGAACCCAGGCCACAGCGTTGAGAGTGCCACAGCCTTAGCCACTACACCACCAAGAAATTTGCCTAAAACTCTCTCTTAACACACCAATCCTACAGTTTTTCCCTTACCTCTCACATCCAACTCTCTCATACCCTTAAATCCATTTCCTTCTCTTGGGGTCAAGGATTCTTCTTCCTTAGAAGAGAAAAAAAAACAAAGCAGACAGCAGAATTCTCTTTTGCAGGCAGGAAAAGGGTAGGACACCTACCTCCTCATGCAACATGGCCTCCTTTTTTATTGGAGAGGATCTGATCACAGGATATTTAATGCTCTGAGCACATAGATGTCCTGCCTGGTTCTCCTCTTCCTTCTCTCGCTCAACAAATATTTATTGATACCTCCTATAGGCCAGGTGCTGCTCTAGTTACTGGGACAGAGTTAGTGGGGGAGGTAGACAATAAGAAAACATGAGAACTACAAGATCAAATTTACAGTTTTAACGGATTACCCTGGCTGCAGTCTATAAAACAGACTGTGGGGGATGGGAGGGAAGTGGAGATCAGCTACCAGCTACACTGCAAGTGGTCCAGGAAGGAGGTGGTGCTGGTTTGGACCAGGATGGAAGCAAAAGAACTGGTGAGAAGTGCTTGCATTCAGAATGTATTTGAAATGTAGCACCGAAGGGATGTGTTGAAGAATTGGATGTAAGGGTAGAAAGGAAAGCAGTGGCCAATATCAAAGAAATTTTCCTGAGCAGGAAATAATGGGGTTATTTACTGAGATGGCAAACACTGGAGAAGGAGTGTGTTTTGAAAGAAATCAAGTTTTTCTTTGGCCATCTTAAGTTTAAGATGACTATTCAGTATCTAAGTATGGTTATCAAGTGGGCAGCTGGGAAAACCAATCTGAAATGCGGGGGAAAGGTCAGAACTGGAGATAAGAATTTTAGAGTCATCGCAATGACGGTGTTTTAGAAAGTATAACTGTATAAAATCAGTTATAACCGGAGTAAAGGGTAGATAGAAGAGGATCAAGAGGTGAACCCAGCATTTCAAAATTTAAAGATTCAAGAAAAGAAGAAGAAACATCAAGAAAAGGAGCCTAAGGAGGACTAGCCAGTGAGGCTGGAGACAGCTAGCAGAGCAAGGTGTCCAGGGGCCAAGAGAAGCAAGTCTTCTCAGAAGGAGGGAGTGCGGAGTGTGCCCAGTGCTGCTAAGAAGCGAGAGCTGGTGACTTCCGGGTGGGGAATGGGCACGACAGCCTGCCTGGAGTCCGCTCAAGAGAAAGTAAAGCGGGTGGAAACACAACTTTTTGGACAAGTTTTGCTTTAAAAGGGACCAGAAACAGAGGTTAGTAGCTGGAGGACCATGAAGAGTTCACAGAGACAGCATGGAAAGAACAGGATGACAGCTCTGGTTTTATTTCAGGCACCTGAGGTAAGGATCACAGGAAGAGCAGCAGGTTTGGGGGAGACTCTGTGGAGCTCAGTTTTGGAATGCTACGTTTGAGCTGTAGACTCCCAGGACCTGCGGTTGGGTTCACCACTGTGAACGAGCTCAGGAATAAATCCAGTTTAGTGTTCTCACTTTGAACTGTTTTCCAGGGCCCACAAAGGCCCATGACATGCAGTGGTGTGTGTGTAATAGTACTCAGACACAAATTTGAATTGCACACACTAGAAGGCCACACTGCAGGACTGAATTATTTAGCTGATGAATGAACCCAGCTGACCACCCACTATCCACTCTTCGTGCCCTTTGTGCATACCCGGGAAATTACATTTTCAAATATTAAATTTGTTCCCAAGAAAAAGCCAGTCCTTAGAGTCAGGGATGGCACACAAAATGAGTTCTAAGACGATAATGAGTTTAGGACATGCAACAGAAATCGTTCGGGGATGAAGGATTATGTACAACAGTGACCCTTATAAATTTGGCAACTTACAAAGATTTCGAGACACATTCTTATGAATGTCAAGGGTCTACATTCCTGCCCCTCAGGTCCTCTGCCTCTGCCTGACTCACTGAGTTCTGTACAAGAACGTCCACCATCAGCAGGTGCCCTTGCTGTCCTCCTCCCACCTCCACAGTGTTGCTCATGGTCCTACCCACCCTCTGTCCGGACACAAGTTCTTGTGTGAGGCAGGAGCAGCACCGCCTGCTTCTGTGGGCTGTAAACGCACTCTGATCAGAGTTCAATGTCATAGCCTCCATGTCGGTGGATGAGCTGCCTGGAACAAGCAACCTGCTGCTGGTCACTATAGAGGAAGTTTTCACAATGCATAAAGCAGAAACTTCCCAAGCCCACAGCCTCCTCCATCTCCAAGAGTACTTTCACTAATGATGTGGCCAGAGTTTAATATGCATTGGCTCAAATTTCCTCATGAGGTCGAGTTAATGTAACCTGTCTCTCTGTGCTTAAAGCTACAGAGTGCTCCATGCAGCCGGCTGAGTAAGTATCTGCTGTCTATCCAATAATAACCATCATCATCATAATCATAGCTTACTTTGTGCCAGGCTCTGTTCTAAGCATTTCAATCTTCCTGATAACTCTGTAAGTCAAATACAATTATCCCCATTTTATAGATGGGACACCTGAGGCACAGAGAGGAAGAGTAATTTGCCCAGAATCACATAGAAAATAAACTAGTAAATGGCAGAGCTAGGGTTCTAATCCAAGCAGTCTGCTCTGATGCGCCTCAAGTGGGTCCTATGATCTGGAGGTGGCTCAGGGGGTGGGAGGTGTGGGGAGGGGGAAGGGGACAAGTTTTTAGTAGTCCATTTTGGTGTATGGTTCAAGCCACATTTACTAACTGAGCTTTCAGCTTTAAGCTGTTTGTTAATTTAATTTTTAAGCTGTTTGTTAATTCTCATCTGATTCCTGTATCTATTGGTTCTCCATTGGTTCAGAGTTTAACAAGGAAAGGATTGCAAAAATGACTGGCTCCCTCAGAAAACACAACACTAACCTGGTCCAATTTTACTGAACTAGCATAAAGGATTAAAAATTAGATATCCCGTTTTTTCAACTTATTCCTGGAAACACGTATAACCCCACCTGAATGGAAACCACCCTGGGGACACAGCTCAATTAGGGAGCATTCACACCTCCCTTGTACAAGGACTTGCTTTTCTTTCCCAATACCTAACCATCATGTTACCAATTTCTCCCTGGGTCTTCTTGGTCTTCCAGCAGCCTTACCTACAAATCAGGTTTCTCGTGCAACCTCAGGGCTCCCCCATGATCAGCGAGACTAGAGGATGGCAAAGAGTCCCTTATTTATTGATTAACTCATGGTCTCTGAGGGACCCGAGACCCAGTTTCATGTCTTCCCCATCATTGGAGCTCCAAAAGCACATGTTGATCTCTCCCATCACCTTACTACATAGCATTATAGTTTAAAGCAAAAATGTTCAACAAGTTGACAATGCACTGTGGAAACCTATGTAAATCTTGCTAACAGATGTCAACCCAAAAAGTCTATCAATAAAAATGAATTTTAAAAAAATGTTCAACTGTTACTTATTGAGTATCCATTATGCACCTGGACCACAGCAGTCAATAAAAGATATGTGTGGCTGCCCTCATTTTAGAATCCTTTCAGCCTTGTGTTAAACAACTGTGAGGTGTACAAATCTATATCTTCCTCCTCTAAGTCCTAGAAAAGCTGAATGACACCCAGGACTAGGACTGAAAAGGTTTCTCTATGTTCAAAAATAGAAAGGCCCTTGCAATTCCCCAAAAGATACTGGTGTAGAATAAGGATTTTTAACCTAAACTCCTTGGATCACTTTCATGGAGCCCACAAATCTGATATTGTTTGAAAATGTATATGTGTATACGTATACGTAAGTTTTTCTTTAAATTTGGAAGGGATCTATGTCCTCATTAGAAAGTCAAAGACCTTCATGAATCAAAAAAGTTAAAAAAAAAAAAAAAAACTACTGTTTTAGATCAGCTTCTAAAGAAAGCACTCCTAAGGTAGACTCTGGTTGTGGTGTGATCACATTCTGAATCCTGGGGCTCTCTGGTCATATCACCGTGAGACGGGAAGTCAACTGAATGTCAGAAGCACTGCGGGTACTGAGCCTGCAAGCTCTGCTCCCATCTGTCTTCTTGCAAAGAGGCGCTGAAGGAGTTTTCCATGGGCTCTCTCTCCCTCAGAACTTTTCTTCTTACCCTTCCCTATAGCAGAAGAGATAGACAAGACATCCACACAATAAAAGCCTGTGACTAGTATCACTAGTATATCCCAAATTTTAAAAAAAAAGTTTCAAAGAAGTAAGAATTCATAGATACCAACAATAGTATGGTGGTTACCAAAGAGAAAGGAGGGGAGAGGGGAGACAGAAGAGGATCAAGGGGGTCAAGTATATGGTGAGAGAAGGAGACCTGACTTTGGGTGGAGAACACACAAGCAATATACAAATGATGTATTATAGAATTGTACACGGGGGTTCCCTGGTGGTACAGTGGCTAAGGCTTCGGTGCTCTCAACACAGCAGCCTGGGTTCGATTTCCAGCCAGGGAGCTACCAAAATAAAGAAAAATTTTGTAGTACTTTCTGCTGATACCAATAGAATTGTACACTTGAAACCTAAATAATCTTATTAACTAATGTCACCCCAACACATTTAATACAATTTGAAAACAGAACTTTCATTTTTTTTTTATTGTGTTCTATTTGACATAAAACAGCATGTAAGTTTAAGGTGTACAACATATTGATTTGATACATTTTCCCTTTTATTTTTTATTTTAATTTGTTAATTCAAAATTCAAAACATTATGAGACTCTGGACCAGTAGCACAAAAATAGCAAAGAGACAATAGAATGTTATCAATCTCTCAATCTACAGAGTCTCTTTTCAAATATCCTAGAAATCTATGGGACTATATAAAGATTCTTAATAAAATGATAGACTCAACATCGCTACAACTAGTCATGCTTTTGTTCAAATAAGATGTTTATATTCATGTCTGATAATTAAAAATTAATTCTCCCACCTTCTTCAATTTCCTTCCATTTTTCTCTCTATCCTCTGAATTTAAATACCCACCTTGCTACAATTCTTTTGCTTCCTTAAATTGTATTTTAAAATTGGCAAACATACATGTCTCCCAAGGGGAGAATGACATGTTAAAATTTGCCCATAATTTCACATACTAATGCATAGCCTGGAGTTTCCTTTTTACTGTTAAGTAAAACATCAACTTTTTAAATTAAAGATTCTAGAATAAAGCTTAAATCTTATACACAATGGCACCCTAAACAACTCAACCAGGAAAAAATGTTGCAACACACAGCTGTTATAAACTACATGTAACTCAAAATTTTTTCAAAGCTGTGTCTTAGCACGACCTACACCTCCTAATACAATCATTTTGCTAACCTTTCCTTTAAGGTTTAGGTTTTGTAAAATTAATTTAGAGTAAATCTGTGACAAGATGACAAAGAATATGGTGTCCCTTTTCATTAAGATCTAAAGTAAGGTAATTCAAAATAGGGAATGGGATGACAGGGGAGTATATTTTCTGACTGACAGTAAACTTCCTTTTCAGGAGAAATTTGTCTTTTCTCTGATGGCCTCTTTGATTATGGAAGGGAAAGCACACAATCGCATGATCAAGGACGAGACAATGAGAGAGCTGGATTGTTGTACGTTTTTTAATAAAAGGAATTTTGAGTTGCCAGGAGCAAGGAAAGGATTGCAAATTAGAGAGACAAAGAGATGAGAGAAGAAGGACAAAGAGAAAACTGGCAGTGGGCAGGCCACAGAGCTGGATTTTTCAAATCTGCTGTAGGTATTTTGCTTCAATGCAAATGCCATTTTTACCACAAAATCTTTATGAAATGTCCTGCTTTCGTGAGTGGTAACTGAGGTAAAGGAAAGAGAAAATATAGTATTCCCCATTTTGAGTGACCCAAGGCATAGACCAGGGAACGCCACAAGAGTCAAGATGATAGTGAACTTGAAAAGTCTGAGAAACATAAAATTTGATCAATAAATGGGTAAAGGGACAAAGTCCTCTCCTGGGAATCCTTGGCTGTGTCACTTACGCTTTATCAAACAAGCAGAACCATCATATGGGATTTTTTATAGGGATGACGCCTTATACAACTGTGGGAGCTGTTGGGAAATTCTGTTCCCTCCTTGTCTGCTGTGGGCCTGAAGTCCCTGTACAGCCTCAGGACTAGCAGTTGGGAAGAAAATTTGAACATGAAAAGGGGAGAGCAAGGACAACCTGGAGCCCTCTCTTGCTACCTCCAATCTCAACAACACAGGTGATCTAGAGAAGGAGCTGGCACTCTTCACCACAGAACTGCACACACACTGGCTTAGGATTTAGAGCAACTGAAAGAGGTGATCCGGCAGGAGCTAGAGCAGCTGTGAGCTTGGCTGCCTCTTTATGCCAACAAGATACACCAGCAGATCCGTGTTGACATTCATGAACTCCAAGAGTGGTACCCCATACTGAACTTCACAAACATGGCTCACTGTTGGTAATGATGGAAGGAATTCTTCCCATTTTCACACAGTTTTCCTGGACCCATGGATCCTAGTGATATAAGAAGCAGCACTATACACCTGCCCCTGATTTAGAGCATATACCACATCCTGGTGGGCTTATCTCAACCCTCAAGGTGTTGCTACCCAGCTGGCATGGAAACTAACTCTTCAAAAGGTTATTCCAGGATTCTATCAGGCGAGCTACTTCGGGTGATAGGAAACACAGTAAGATCAGTGAACCCCATTAGCATGAGTTCACTGCCACACTTCAATTGTTATTAAATCAATTTCTTGGTCAGGAGCAATGCTGTGGGAATACCTTGATGGGAATCACATTGTGTAAGTCCACAGATGGTCACTTTGGCAAAAGCATTAAGAGCAAGTGCCTCTTGCAAGACAGATAGAGTCCAAAGCAATCAACCTGTCTCCAGAGGCTACCTCATCCTCCTGGGGAACAGTGCCACATCGGGGGCTCAGACTTGGTCTCTGCTGTTGACAGTTTGGACACTCAGGAGTGACTGCAGGCAGATCAGCCTTAGTGAGTGAAGATGATGATGCTGAGTCCATGCACAACCTCGATCCCTGCTACCGTGACCACTTTGTCTGTGAGCCCATTGGACAAGGCTGGAGTGGCTGGGGAGAGAGCCTGATTGACATCCACAGAGCAGGACATCTTGTCCATCTAATTACTAAGACCCTCCTCTCCTTAGGTTGCTCTTTGATAAGGAGTCACATGGAACAAACATTTTCATGCTCTGTGTCCATTCAGAAAAATCTGTCCACATACCTCCTTGTCACCAATCTTCCAGTTGTGTTTCTTCTCGGGTGCATACAAGCATTCAGTCCAAAACATTGACCATCTAGTCAAATCATTACCACTGTCTATGAAGCAATGTAGAGTCATATCTTGGGCCATCCCTTCTTCCAGGAAAAATAAATAACTAGATATACTCCCTGAAGTACTGTCCAAAAATAGAATTTCGCTTCACTGCTATAAAACTTCAGAGCCACCTCAGAGGGCTAGTAGTACTGAGCTACCTGCTTTTGGGATGTGCCACCAAATACAGATCTATAAACCAGGTCTGATTTTTTTCTTCCTCAGTCAACACTAGTCACAGAGAACTCCCCATGAGGCCAGATGTGTGCATTGAGAGAGAGGAGGCAAGAAAGCAGGAGAAGAGGCTACAGACATCTGCGCCATTTGCCCTTTCAATTTACTTATGCCTTCAGGAGCTGCTCAAGCTGTGCTGCATATGCAACTCCCTGGTTTGGTGGACCAGCTCATGTTCATGTGGTGGCCCATGGCCAAGTGAAAAGTCTCTACTAAGGCCCAGTAGCAAGCTATAAGCTGTTTCTCAAATAGCCATCTACGAAGAATGGCAGAGCTTTGCCTCCAAATTCCAGTGGAGGTATGCACTGTAATTCACCTGCAAAGGCTCCATACACACCTCCATCCGCACAGGCACTGCAAGCACCGTTGGATTCACTAGGTTAGAGGGCAGAGCACTTCACAGCAACCTGGACCTATTGCAGAGTCTTATCTTTTTCTGGGTGATATTTTGGCCCTTTTCTCCAATCACTTGAATATATACATAATATATAATCCCTTTTTTAAGTCATTAATTTAGAACTTAAGTAAGGAAAATGGGGCCATTTACTGTGTGCTCCTCAATACTCAAATACATGGGATGTGGAAACTCCAGCTAACTTATTTATATGTTTAAGGAAAGGGTAGGCCCATATGGCTGGAGCTCTTCAAGACACCCAATGACTGGCACATGTAAGAGAGAGGTCCTAAAAAGGAATGAAAAGACCAAACAGTGATGACTATAAGACTGCTTCTCTGACACCAAAACAATTTGTTGCAAAGTGAAAAATTCAATTAATCATCTATTTGGTTTTTTCCACTGCACTAAGCATCCAGTTTGACGAATTGACCAGTTGTTTTGATCCCCAAGCCTGTAAATAACAACCTCATGCTTCCATGAAAAGGAGGACCATCGGTGAAATAGAGAATCACTTCGACTATGTGAACATTACAGGTCCAAACTCTTGCTTCTTATCATGTTTACTTTTTATTCTTTCAGGCCAAGCTGGAAAAAAATGCTAATTTAACCTAGTTTATAAAACAACGAGGACAGAGATCTCATTTGAAATAGGATCGTTTTTATTCTTGTCAGATCTGCCTCGGACACACACATTTAATATTCAAATGTTATTCCCTGTGAGATCTGGACTTTCAGCATTTTTGTGACTATGACAGGATTCAAATTTCAGATTCTACCTTTTATGAAAATATCATTTCAAAGTATGCCCCAAGAGAATAATAATAAATCTGAGTCTTGGCATCTTTTTAAATGAACTCTTTTTCAGAGGTCTCTAAAAGCATAGCTTACTTGCTCTTCTTCCTAGACACCAGGAATTAAGTAATGATACCTTTCATTTTCTCCCAAGTTCAGCCTGGATCTGTTACAAAATTACTTAATGTAAGCAGAATGAGTAATTTCAGCATGAAGAAAGGTAGTTGTGTCTGCATTTAATACATTAAATAGTTTATAATATGCTAGCCTTGCCCTTTCATTTTAATTAAAAATGTTACATTAATTATCTCTAATTATAACTTGACTATTAAAAACCATGCCTGTTGTTTTCTTTTGTTATTAGTATAATCCTGAAAACACCTGCCCACAATCTACTAAATACTAGGGTTGCAGAGATGAATAGTAACAAATCCTATGAAATCACTTTTTATCCTTAAGCAGTCTGAACAAATTGGGCCATTTAAATAACTTAGCTTAAAAGCTACCTTGCCCCGGCATGTTTCATAAAGTTGCATAAATTCTGTCACTTTGCATCCCATAATTCACATAGTGTAAGAAATGCAGCGTGCAGAATTTAACCACACACATAGTGTCCACTACTGACCATGGCCTGGCAAAGCTTAGCGGGCATGTCTTTCATAAAAACATTTATAAGACTATGGAAATAATAATTTTGAGATTTTCTTTAAAGATTACTTTCTTGTTTGGGTTCTTCCAGACTTTTTCCATAGTTCTTACTGTAATAGTATTCACATGACTTCCTGAAAGAGAGCTAACTTTAAGCAAATGCACACTGTAAGTTCTTTATTTTGGCACATGTTAGAATGACCAGCTAATTTCTGCTTTAATTAGAATTGGCTCTTTTTTAATTAAATGTACTGGGGTGTCATTGGTTAATAACATTGTGTAAGTTAGAACTGGCTGTTTTGCCTTAGACTGTTTACATGACTAAAAAGATAATTAACAAGGAGGTAGAAACATTGCGAAAAAGCATTATTATGCCTCTATTTAGCTTGTTTTTGAAGTTTATTAGGGTCTTGTTTTATGAATTAGGATCTTCTGCCTTGATTGAATCCATTAACAGATTAAAGAAATTTGAATATTACATTAGGAAGCCAGAATCGGCAAGAGTTTCTAAGGCTTCTACCACTGTCACTGGCATACACAGCAACATGATACCCCTAAAATGTGAAGATAAGGCAAAACATAAAATTGCGAATTATAAAAAGTCAATAAGTAAAATAAATTGTCAAAAAAAGTAACCCACTATAAGTAATAATAATAATAATAATCTGAAAAAAAGGCTGAGAAGTTTTAGGGCACCCCAATTCCAGTCATCATTTCAGAAGGCCGTGGTCCGTGTGCAGCGTGGCTGGCTGCATGGTGAAACAGTGTGTTAGTGGAAGAGTCAGCCCGAAACCTACAAAAATGCAAAGGACTTACTTCCCAGACCGCTTGCAGAGTAGCAGTGGATGCATGAGGATGTCATAACTCAGAGACACCAGACACTAAAGTCACCCGACCAGTCAGTCTCCTGGCTCTAATTCCACGCTGCTACTAACTCCAGGGTGTAATTTGACTTCTTAGCTAAATTTTTGAGAGATGCAGTTGTTGAACCACAGAAATAACATTCCAGTCTCCTGTGCATTCATTTATTCAGTAAACACTAACTAAGCTACTTCTATGTACCACTACCCTGCCACGCACTGGGAAATATGGCAATAAAACACGGCCCCATGGACTCAAAGTCTAGCCAGAGAGCGGACATTAAACAAATTAACATACAAATCAATGTATAATTATAAATGTTATTAAGGGCTACAAAGGAAAGGTAAGAAAAAATAACTGGAAGGACTTCATTTGGATTGGAAGGTCAGGAAGGCCATCTGTGTGGAGGAAATGTTTAAGCTGATATTTGAAACATGCAGTAAGCAGGCGAAGGGTTGGGGAGGAACATCACGGGCAGAGGGACCAGCAGGTCAGAGCAGGGGACCCGGAGACAAGAAGTGTTTTCCACACATGAAAATGTGGAGCTGAGAAAACACTCGTGTGAATAAAAGAGAAGGGGGAAGAGAGGAGTGGTGCTTGAGATGAAGTTGGAGAAGGATGCAGGATTCAGACCCTATAGAGCCAAACTCCTAAGGATCTGGACTTTCTTCTGATAGCGACTGGACACGGAAGGCCTTAAAGACTGAGAAGCAGGATAAAGATCAGTCTGGTTATCTTGTGCAGAAAGGACTGAAGAGGGATAAGAGTAGACGTGGGGTAGCAAGTTGGGAGCTATTGTGGAAGTCCAGGTGGGACATGAAGATCCAAGAGCTGGGATGGAGAGAAGTCTTCGTCAATTGTGAATCATCAACATGGCATCTCCATTTACCATCAGTCTCTTCAGAGTTTGGCCACAGGGATTCCATGCCCAACCCTGACTGCGATGCCAAAATACAGATCTGCACCCATCAAGCTGAGGGCTGCACTCTGGAGCAGAACAACTACACCCAGCTTCCGCCTCCCCAGGCCTTCTGAATGCCCTCCTCATCTCCTCTCACACTTTGAACAGAACAAATCCCTAAGTAAATTAGCCTCAGGAATAGAGATATACAAAGAATGGGAATTAGCAAGTTTGCCACTGGTTCTTCCTAACACTGGCCCCTTTGTAGCTGGAACGAGTCAGAGTTTGCTCCCGCCAATAGCACCTGCTGAGCACTCACCACGTGCCAGGCCCTATTCCAAGCACTATTAAGTGAATCCGCCCATCTCCAACCTTTAAACATTTGGGTACCCCAGGGCTTCGTCCTGTTGCTGTACAACTAGCTCCGCATCATCTCCACTTAGCAGGCTAATTGCTAGCCACCTTTACAAACTGAACTCTTGATTCCTCCCCTCAAAAAGTAAAACATTTCCCTTATCAGTCCCCAACCAGATAAATGGCATCCCATTCTTCCTGCTGGACACCTTTTGTGGAGATGGGAGATGAGGTCTTATTTGCTCTCCTGTTCCATCTCCTCACCAGGCAGGGACAGGCCGGGGAGGTGAAGAGGGAGAAGGGCCTGACAGTGATGGGTGCGACTGTCCTTGGGGGCTGGTACCCTCTGAATAGCAGTGCACACCGCAGGATCTCTCGTTAAGGGGCATGATTGGGATCCTCCACTCCTTCACTCCAGCAGCAGTTTCTGGACATAGACCTCACATAGTCTCTTCCTGCTGCAGATATCTCGCCCTCTTAGGGAATGACCTTCTTCAGAATCCTCTCTTTTCCCAAACTCAGTAGATTCCCATTGTAGCCCTTTCTCCTTGCTGTGTGGTCAGGGCCATCTCCAGTCGATCTCTCATCTGACAATTCCCGAGGATAGCCAAGCATCCATTTCTGAGCCCTGCAAATTCAGGGAACATGTCACCTCTCTGTCCAGTCCTCCTGAATCCCATTCACTGGACTTGAAGCGGGTGGGGAAAGACGAAGAAATATAGAGCTCTGACTGCTCTCTCTAAAGAAAGTCACTTGCACCAATCCCTTTCTTCAGCACTCTCTACTTTTAATACACAGTCTGAAGGCTGGCTACAAGTGGCTTTCGAGCCACCTATTAGCAAGTCCAACATAGTACACTCTTCGGGACATCTCCACCCTCAGCAAACTCTCATCTCCGCCTCTCTCCCTCTCTCTGTCTCTCTCTCTCTGTCTCTCTCTCTCTCTCTCTCTCTCTCTCTCTCTCTCTCTCTCTCTCTCCCGTCCGCCCTCCCTCCTCACTCCCTCCCACTCTTGTGCACACAATCTACATTGCCCAATATACTAGCCACTAGCCACATGTGGCTATTTAAATGAAAATAAATTAAAATTAAAACTTCAGTTCCTCAGTGGCACTAGCACATTTCAAGTGCTCACTGCCGTCATCACAGAAAGTTTTATTAGCTGGCACTGCTCTAGATCCTAAGCTTGCATGGATTGCCTGACCTTACATGGCTTTCGTAGATTGCACATGACCTAGTATGGCTTCCAACCTCAAGTGTGTATGGCCTTTCTCTAAAGAACAGTTCCTCAAATACCAACAGGTTCAGGCACAAAATATCAAAGAGCAAACAAGGTCAAATGCAAGGAACAATAGGTTGTGGAGGTTAGAAAGTAGCTACCATATTTCGGAAGGCAGCCAAGACTCAGCCTTAGCCATTGTTGCCATGTGAAAATGTGAGCCCAGCAAATGCTGAACCTTTCGAATTTCAACAGTAGCTAGGAATACAGACAGTATGTAAAATCTCGATGATGTGTTCAAAATTAAAATAGCTTTTTTCTAAGTTTACATGCTTATTGTAAAATATTCCAGAGAAATGTGAATGTATGCAGGACAGATATTACCTGATATCCTGGTCGGTACTGGCCACAATTAACATTTTGGTGACCATATTTTATGCACCAGAACTTTTTTACATTTTTTATTAGTTTCAGGTGTCTAAAACAACACAATGATTAGTTAGACATTTATATACCTCACAAAGTAAAACCCCCAATAAGCCTATTACTCCTCTGACACTGTACATAGTTATTAGAATACTATTGACTGTATTCTCTATGCTGCACTGTATATCCCCGTAACTATTTTTTAATTATAGTTGACATTCACTATTATTTTATATTAGTTTCAGGTGTACAGTATAGTGTTCAGATATTTATATAATTTATGCAGTGATCTTCCCAGTAAGTCTAGTACCCATCTGACACTATACATAATTTTTATAATATTATCGACTCTATTTCATATACTATACTTTACATCCCTGTGACTCTTTTCTAACCACCAACTTGTACTTCTCAATCCCTTTACCTTTCTCACCCAGTCCCCCAACCCTCTCCCATCTAGTTACTATCGGTTTCTTCTCTGTATCTGTGGGTCTATTTCTATCTTGTTTGTTTGTTTATTTTGGTCTATAGATTCCACATATAAGTGAAATCATATGGCATTTGCCTATCTCAGTCTGACTTATTTCACTTAGCATCATACCCTATAGGTCCATCCATGTTGTCTCAAATGATTAAGATTTTATTCCTTTTGTGTGTGTTTGGGTGGGGGGGGGGCGGGGGGTAGTTCCCTGGCTGGAAATTGAACCCAGGCCACGGCATTGAGAGTGCCAAAGACTAGCCACTACACCACCAGGGAAACCCCAATATTTTATTCTTTTTTATGGCAGAGTAATATTTCATTGTGTATATGCACCACCTCTTCTTTATCCAATTGTCAATTGATGGACATTTTGGTTGCTTCCATATCTCACTATTGTAAATAGTGCTGCAGTGAACATAGGGGTACATATATCTTTTCAAATTAGTGTTTAGATTTCTATCGATAAATACACAGGAGCAGAATTGCTGGATCATAAGGTATTTCTATTTGTAACTTTATGAGGAAACTCCATACTGTTTTCCATAGTGGCTGCACCAATTTACAAACCCACCAACAGTGCACAAGGGTCCCCTTTTCTCCACATCCTCACCAACACTTGTTTGTTGATTTATTGATGATTGCCATTCTGACAGGAATGAGCTGATATCTCATTGTGGTTTTTATTTGCATTTTTCTGATGATTCGAAATGTTGAGTATCTTTTATTTGTCAACTGGAAATCTGTCTGTCCTCTTTGGAGAAATGTTTATTCAGGTTCTCTGCCCATTTATTAATTGGGTTGTTTGGTTTTTTTGGTGTTGACTCTCCAGCCTAATAGAGGAGTTTAAATACATCACTCATAAGTATAATACAAGTAGAAAGTCACAAATATCATTTTTAAAAGGAAGTAAGTAATCCTTTAAATTATTGCACAAATCCCAGATAAATACTCCCTCTTTGGACTGGAATTTGACCCAACTTACCTCTTCAGCAAATTAAGAAAAGTTGTTGCTAATGGAGTTTATAATATAGACTGTGTGATGGGGATAAAACTTTCATACTGTGTATTTTTCACAAAAGGATAGATTATAGTGCAGTAAGAAATGAGCCAAAAGTTGCTGTGGCTTATAAGGAGAAAGTTTACCTCTTACTCATCGTAAATTGACAGGGAGAGTCTGCTGAAGAGTCCAGACTGACATAAGCTCCATCTCAACACACGTTTCCATGGTGATGAGAGGTCGAAGTCTTTTAGAAAGCATGCCCAGTCATGTTTCTTAACATTTCTGCCCGGAAGACACACCCTCCACTCCTGCTCACATTTCAGTTGCCAAAACAAGTCACACAGCCACGCCTGAGATCCGTAGGGTGAGGACGTCTGATCCCCGCTGCGGAGGCCCACGACGTGCTTGTGAGCACTAATACATCTACCATTCAAATGTGTAAGGAACAAAAAGAAGTCAACTCCCTGTCTCTTATAGGACTGAGCTCATCTCCCACGGTAGCCCAATTTCCAATGATGGTGAAATAATCCTGTCCAGGATTCCCCTGAAATCCTCTGATTATTTCTAACCCTCAGTCCCTAAAGATTCTCAAACTGAATGCAAAAAGGTGGACCAAGAGGCAGACGAGGTCCTTTCCCACTCCCCACTCCTCTTGAGCTCTAAGCTCAGCCCTCCAAATTTAGGGGGGTTTGTTATGTAAAGGGGAGCTTTGGGGATTTAGAAAGGCTTTTTTTTTTTTCAACAAAGCCTGGCTTCCAATAACTGCCTCACTGTAGACTTTACAAATCAAGGGTAAATGGTATGAATTGGATAGTGACAAATAAGCTATGTGGAAACACAAAACTGTTTATTTTTATATCTGCACACACTTTTCTTTGCCAAGCTTCCATTCCACTTGACAGTGAGTCTAATTCACTGAACTTGGCCTAGTCCAGCAGTGTCTTTTAATTCACTTTAGTATTTACTATCTCAGTAAATATCATTCAAGTATCTTTCACAGTTTCCTTCTCCTGCTTCCCTTTAACTCTCCACCCTGGGGAAGGGGCAAGTTTGCAAACCAGCTGCTGCCCACCTCATTTCTGCAGGAGATTCTGGGCCTACAAAACAAATCAAGCATCCTTGCCAAGCCATGTGATGGGGACCCAGACTCTCTCTCCATCCCTCTCAGCAGCACCATTCCTGGTTCCTTCATACGTCTGCCAGCCCCTGCTCTTCACAGGAACTCCTCACAAGCAGCAGGCACCAACTTCATCTTTTAGAATCACCCTTCAAACCTCATGGAACATTCTGCCGGACCCCTTGGGCTGGTGGGAGTTACAGAGAAAGGAGGTCAAACCCCCATGGTATTCCCGCAGAAAGGAGAAAGGAGAAGGGGCCAGGTGTTTAATGTAACACTCCATGAATTCTGCCCTCTAACACGTCCCATCTCCTCTCTCAATGGCTTTATAGTTTCCTCTCCAGGAAGAAGGAAGTTAAACCAGATGCGTGGGGACATGGTCATTTTGGCTCACACCTAACGAGCTGTCACTGGACATGGACTTGGGTAATGCGTGGGTGGGTAATCACAAGAGAAGAAAAGCTGAACTTGGGATCAGATGTTTCAAGTTATTTCCAAGTGTAAGTATTTCATACGTGATGCCTCCTTGACTTGATTGTTGAAAGGTCAAGCTCTTGATTTATCTCTTGTTCCTCAAAACATCTAGCCTAATTAATACTTTAGGAATACTGAACCTGTAATCTATCAAGCAATACTTTGAAAAGGTTCTCATTCTCATTCTCCCACATTTCCTCTGGCTCTGTGGTCCCAGGTCCTCGCAGCAGACCCTACTGATGCCTTTTGCCCACAGGGCAGGAGTATATAATCTGGGGGTTGAGCTTCACAGGTGCTGGACTCAGACCCTGGCTCCCCTGGGACACCCACTCAATCAAGAATTGAAAAGACACCAAGAATTGGGTCATGTCTAAAGAGTCAGGGTTGGGCTCTATCTCTTATCTTATTGGGAAACATTATCTATCTATATCTAGGTCTCTCCAAATGAGGATCTTTGAAACTTTTACACTTTTCCAGGTTGTTTTCACATTCTTTGAAACAAGGAATGGAATCCTCTCTCGCTCGCTCTCTCTCTCTGTCTCTCTCTCTCTCTCCTTCTCTCTCTCTCCACACACACACAAAGAGAGAGTATACCCCAGCTCCTTTAATAGAGAGACAGAATATGTGGAAAGTTTTGTAATCTGCAATAGGCTTTGAAAGGGTAAGTTGATGTAGATGATGTTTGTTACATCTCTTGAACTGGTACAACCCCCTTACTTTGCAGCAATACTGCAGAATAGACATGACTGTGGCCACTGGCATCACAAAGACATTGGTTTGAACCTGATGACTCAGGGCAAGGTTCTTAACTGCCCTGAGGTTCAATTATCCCATCTGTACAATGAAGATAATAATGAATGTGTGATATTATGGCTCATAAGAAGAGCTCAATGAAGAACCCTCTATTACTGTTTTACTACTTTATTTTTATTTTTGTCAACTGATATCACACTTTGCTTCTCTTAGACTCTCAGTCAATAATCCTGGAAACATATACATTCCTGGGCAGCTGGGCACTCTCCTTTGCAAGCATTCTTCACACAAGTGTTGTAGAAGGAGCCTTAATTGACAATATCAAAACCATGTCTTCTCCAAACATTAAACTCATCTCTTTTCTTGAGAGCTATTTGAGGCTAAGCAAAAACCAGCGTAATTGTATCAGGCCAGCCCACAAGAGGTTTCTAGCACCAGGATCAACTTTTGCTCAAGTATTTGACAGTTCCTGACCTTCTACCCACTGTGACATACTTGATGAATGACATTCACGTACAGCACTAAGACCAAGGGCTTGGCACACATGAAATATGCTGCAGGTTGTGTATTATACAATTCCCTCTTCTCCAGTTCACTCTCATCTCGTAAGGCTCACAGAAATGCCAGCGAGTCCCATGTCCTTGGATGACCTCATTATACAGATCACTCTGTGTTTGTTCTAATTTCTAGCCAGTAATTTATTTTAACACTTTGGGGGCTATTATTAATCACAAATTACTTGTGACATACCTCACAAAAGACATATCTCAGTTGGAAACTGCTGCTTGCAGTGAAGGCTACTGAAATTAGTTTAATATATGTGCTAAGTGTTAGTTATTAGTAGAATTTGCAGTAATCTAACCTATCCTATCACCTATGTTCAGTTATATATTTTGCAATTCACTTAAATTTTTTTCTATTTAATTACTTGTGTTTTTTCTTTTACGATCCAAAGTGTTTAAAAGGCCGGCATAATTTAGAAAAGGCTTATTACATCCTCTTATTGCAGATACTTTTCATGCAGCTGCGCATGGTCATTCTGAATATTATGAATTAACTGCCACCAAGCTTTTATTAAACAGTTTTCAATAATGTGTCATTTATAAAGTGCCTTGTGCTTAAACATGTTTTCATTTTTTTCTTCGTGTAGTGTAATTAAGATTGAACTATATTAGCCAGGATGTGTACTCCTATACAGTTCATACTGTGACTACTTCTAGGATAATTATATGGAGAGTAAATAAAATTAAAGATACTTAATATAAATGGCTACCCTCAAGACACACTGCCTGTATTAAACTGTCTGTAGACCTGGTGCTCACCTCAATGAGCGACCAACAGATGGAGCGCTCTGTCTGTCACATTACTTTGGAGCTTCTAAATGTGCCTGATGGGAATTCGATTACTTGCACCAGCTGTACGGGTGACCTCCTTGCCTTCTACTTGCCGGATTCAAAATATATGAGGCAGTTTCAAGCACGATTTTAAAATACAACAAATGCAAATATGGCCATACTTGACATATTTACGCTGGTGCAAAAGATTCTTTAAAAATCTGTCCTTTCTGCTTTAAGCCCTGCAATTATGGGATGTATGGTTTTCCACCTTCTGTGTCTTTCTGCTGTAACGTATTTAATGCTCTTCTACAGCAGGAGAATGTTTAAAGGGTTCTTTTGTAATACATACAGGGGAGTGAGCTATGGTTACTTTTCTGGGATGAAACTTTATAAACAGACCTTATTTTCTTAGCAAATAGAATTAAATGATTAAAGGAGAAAATTTGAGACATCTGGGAGGTACCCTCCACCGGAAATACCTTCCTTCCAAGACCTGAAAGTTTCCCATTGAGGATGCACCGCCGAGGCTCAGCAGCGCCTGTCCAGAAACCCTCTTTATGAAGCGCAGTAAGCAGAGCCAGGGTGGAAACCCAATTCCATTTGCTATAACGACCTTGTGCTTTTGCCCTACAACAAAGCACCTCCCTTTGAAATAGTCACTAACAAAGTAAATGTGAAGGTGTTTCCTTCCTAAGTAAGAGGGAAAATCAGTGCATGGAAAAACTGAGGAAGAAGAGATGAGGACACAGGAAAGGGGGGAAGGCACAGACAAGGAAGCTGGGATGATGCCTACTTCCGTTTTGCCTTGAGTTGCCCATGACTTGAGTTTGACTTCCAAGAATAATTCTGTCTACCACGTAACCTAGGGGTAACTCCTTCCACCTTAAAGACCTTCTGTTTGACATTCTATTTCAGTGGTCCCTGTTTATATAACATGGATTACTGCCGGGACCAGCATGGGAAGAACAGAACCAGAGGGGAGGTGACGGGGAATTAAGAAAAGCACACAGACATACACACAGACATAGCAGATAGCAAAGCTGGGACCAGGTGGCTCCCTGTGCTCTGATGGAGACACAGAGACCCCTCAGGTCTGCAGCGGGGTTATTTATATCCCAAGAACAACAGGGGGTGTAACTTCTTAATTCAAAACAATGTTGCCGACCCCCATCCTTTCGTCCTGTGTACGATCCCTCTGCCTCGCAGGCCATGTTGCTTCCCTCCTTCCCCTCAGCCAGCCGGAAACCATGTCCTGAGCCGTGTCCTTGTTCACCACGTTCTGGGCAGCCCCACAAGACCCCCGAACCTCAGATTCCAAGTACACAGGCAGCCTTGCTAAACCCATTTTCTCAATAGACTTGGCCTCTGGCTCAAACACTGCCCACAGATTACAACGTGTCATATTGGACTGAATTAGAAATGAAATACCCAGCTATTTTTATTTGCTGCCTTATTAAGCCAGTTGTAAAATAGCCTCCTCAAAATATTGCAGTAGCCATAAGCACCCCTAGCACCAGACTGTATACCATTTCCCACTAAAATGAAAAAAACTCCTTAAATAAATGACTCACTCCAAGTCTGGGGCAGAACATGCATCAAAATGAGTCGGGGACGTCCTTTTGAAAAGAAGCTCTCAACAATGAATGAGCGCATGTCAAAGGGAAATAAGACCCCATAAAGGGGTCCCGACTAGCCCCCCAAAAATCAAAAAGTACAGTAACTGCAATGAGTTGACACACACCAGTGCTGCAGAGTATTAAAACACATATAAATGCTATGGAGAAATAAAAAGGAGGAGGAAACTGTTCTTGGTTAAAAGAAATTTAGCAGACACACAATTAAATGCATTATTTGGTCCTAGCTTACATCCTGTTTAAAATGAACCAACTGTAAAAAGCCATGAGGACAATGTTGATATGGACTGGTGATACTAAGGAATCATTGTTCATTTTGTTGAGTGTAAAAATGGCTTGGTGGTTATGTTTTTAAGAGTAATCATTACTACAGATCCACATGGAAGTATTTACAAGTGAAATTACTTGATTTCAGGAATCTGTTTTAAAATATTTTAGCCAAAAAGAAAAAGCAGAGTAAAGGAAATAGATGAGACAAACTGGCCAACTCTTTATACTTGTTGAATCTGGGTGACAAATGGGTGGAAGTTCATTCTAGTATAGCCTTTATTTTTTTTTTCTTTTTTATTTATATTTATACATTTAAATTTTTTATTTTATTTGATTAACCTTTAAATTCAATTGTTTGAATTTATCCAATTACATTTTAAATTTTAGATGAAGAAGGCATTTTTATCCATTGCACTATTATACCTATGTCACCAAATATAATGAGTTGAGGTGAGAAGGGCTTTCTAGTAATCAGCCTGCAGGATGACTACTATTGACCCTTGCTCCTTATATTCACACTCTTGCACACTCCCCTTCCATATTCTTTCTATTGGTCTGGGTGACCGATAGAAACCCATTGAAGTGATGGTGTGTGTGACTTCTAATACTAGATAATAAAAGACATTTCCACTACTGTTTTACTCTCTTGGATTCTCACTCTGGCGGAAGTCAGCAGCCATGGCAGGATAATACTCAAGCAGCTCCATGGAGAGGTCTGCGTGGCACAGAACTGAGGCCTCCTGACAACAGCCAACACCAGTTTGCCAGCTATATAAATGAACCATGCTGGGAATAGATGTCCCAGTCAAGGCCTGGCTGACTGCAGCACTAGCCAACATCTTGGCTGTAGCCTCATGAGAGACCTCAAGGCACAACAGTCCAGCTAAACCGCTCTGTCTTTGGTTCAACCAGAGAAGCAGAACCACTAGGCAGTATATGGATTTATTATAAGGAATTGGCTTATGAAATTGTGGGGGCTGGCTTAGCGAGTGGGAAGTCCATAGGACAGACAATCAGGAAGGAAAAATCATGAGCAGGCTGGAACCCCAGGGACACAGACCAAAACTGTTGTTCACAGGCAGTCGGGACGAAATCGTAACAAAGAAGCAAGCAAGGAGGAGCTCCATGGGTGGAGGCAAAAGCTGTTGTCCACAGACAGGATCTCTCTCTCTCTCTCTCTCTCTCTGTCTCTCCCCCACCCCCACTTTTTCTTCCCTCCCTCCCTCCCATTCCCTCTCTTTTCACTCGTCCATCCAAAAGCTGTTGTCCACAGACAGCATTCTCTTTCTTTTTTCTCTTTCTTTTTTCTCTTTCTTTTTTCTCTTTCTCTCTCTCTCTCTCTCCCTCCCATTCCCTCTCACTTCACTCATCTCCCTCTCTCTGGCCCGAACGCTCTTTTAAAAGTTCTTCCAATTGTTTAAGTCAAGCTTGTCCACACGCAGCCCAGGACAGCCTCGAATGCAGCCCAATACAAATTCGTCAACTTTCTTAAAACATTATGAGATTTTTTTGTGACCCTTTTTTCTTTTTTTAGCTCATCAGTTATCGTTAGTGTTAGTGTATTTTATGTGTGGCCCAAGACGGTTCTTTCTTCTTCCATTGTGACCAGGGAAGCCAAATGGTTGGACACCCCTGGATTAAGTCATACCCACCAAGGATAATCTCCCTTCCAACTGGATAGGTCAGGCCCACCCAAAATAATCTCTCTAATTTAAATCAACTGATTAAGAACTTTAATTGCACCTATATTAGTGTTCATTTAAATAGCTGGGAGACGGTATGTGTATGTATTACAACATGGTTGCTCTTCTTTTTCATCCCCCAGCTCTCACAAGACAGCCTCTCTGGTAGCCCACCCTACCTGGAAACATACCAGAAAGGAACTTCTGAGGAATACAGTGTAGCCTAGCCAAGTTAATACACCCTAAATTCCAGTCCCACAGAAACTGTAAAAGATCATAAATGTTTATCATTGTTACAAGGCTTTGGGTTTTGAGATCATTTGCTGCACAATAATAGATAACTAATACAGCTTTGATTGAGCAAAGTATTTGTTAGCAAATGTAACAACTAATGAAAAGCTATTGCCTAAAGTCACTTGAGTTTTATTACATTTGTACTTACTGAAGTCAACTGGCTTTTGTGAGTATATAGTATTTGTGTGTAGGTGTGTGGTTTGGGGGAGAGGCTTATTAATGGGTGTGGGTGGGTTTAGAAGCAATCTTTAGCAGATTAACAAAGTACAGGAAGACATCTTGATTGTCTCCAAAAGACCTCATGGGTCTTGGAAATTTGCTGGGGAATAAAATTAAAAGACTTAAAACCTATTTTGCTGTGTATACTGCACACAGTTTGCCCAAATTTGTGAGGGAAAAATAAGGGTGCGCATTATACATGTGTAGTGCTAATTCCTCATCTACAATAAGTGTTTTTAATTATTTTATTTATGCTTATGAGTTAAGAGTGTAACTCTAGAAATTATAATGATATCCATATGCAAAATAATACCCTGGAATATGATAATCAGGGTATGTTATTAGTTTTTTGGGGGGGTGTTTTATATAAAATAATTTATACATAAAATTTCTTGTGCCTTGTATCTGTTCTTGTGTTTTGTAATTTTTTGTTAGATAAAATTTCTTGTACTCTATGTTAAAAAATAAATGCTAAAATTCCTTTATAATACAAAAACAACTACCTAAATATAAACAAATAAAAATTTGAATTAAAAAGTTAAAACAAAAGATTTTTGTCTCTGAAAGTTTGGGCCAAAAACATGGGTGCATATTATACATGTGAGTGCATTATACACTACAAAATATGGTAGTAATACAACCTCCCTCACCCAGGATGTCTCAACCCTGAAATGACCCTACAATCTTAGGTGTGGGACAAAAAGGGACAGTTCTGACAGACACACTGGGGTTCTTGTCCCAACTCCATCTCTTTCCAGTTATATGAACTTGGCATTTTACATAACTTTCTTGCTATGGACAGAATTGTGTTCCGCCCAGATTCATATGTTGAAGCCCTAGTCGCTTAGAATATGACTGTATTTGTAGATGGGGCCTTTAAAGAGGTAATTAAGGTTAAATGAGGTAATAAGGGTGGGCCCCAATCCAACATCACTGGTATCCTTTTAAGAAGAGAGACGCCGAGGGACACTTACACAGAGGAAAGATCATATGAGGACACATAAGAAGGCAGCCATCTACAAGCTAAAGAGAGAGGCTTCAAGAGAAACCAAACTTGTCAACACCTGAATCTTGAACCTCCAGACTCCAAAACTGCAAGAAATTTAATTTCTATAGTTTAAGGCACTCATTTTGTTAAGGCAGCCCTAGCAAACTAATCTATTTCCTAAGCCTCAAATTCTGCTTCTAAAAAATACTAATATTTATAGCTCCCAAGTCTAGGCATTCCTTTAGGTGTCAGGGTCTTTAGGGGTTTATAAACAGACAAAATGTTGGGTCAAGAAGAACCTTAGATTTTATTAAAACAATGAGGCCCAGCCTTGGAAGTCGGGTCACATTTTAGTCTCACCTGACTCAGGGGGTTTAGAAGCCAAGAATGTGACTGTATTTGCCCAGCCTTCTCTGAGAAAACACCCCCTCCACCAGCCCACATAACAAATGGAAAAGCAAAGAGGTTTCTGAGGCTTTGCTTGCTTTCCTAGTCCATGACTTAAGAGAACCAGTTCAGGTTCTCCATTGTTCTCTGAACAAGACAGTTACCTGCATTCTTCATAATAGTGAACCTGGTTCCTCGTAGGGAAATGGGAGAAGAGGGAAGAGAAGGTGTTTATTAGGAAATAAGAAAGATTTGCTAAAGAAGTTACTTGAAGCAACAGAAAGCTAAACTCAATAGCCACCTGCCAATACCTGGTCATTAACAGCCATGCAAAGCCATTGTGCTTTGACCTTCTTAGGGGAAAATGAAGAAAGAGAATGGACAAAATTTTCCATCTGTCAAGTTCACTTCTAATTTCAGTTTCATATTAAAATTTCTCCTGATTGATAACTATTTAATATTTCTTAATATCAACTTCACAATGTTATTATAAGAAATAATGCAATAACTTATAAAGCACCAAAAATACAGCAGATTCTCACAAAATGTTCAGTTTTCCTTCCCTTAATGCAACAAATTCAATTCCTTGTGCAAGTTTTGGTACCCTTCAGCCTTCTCCTGTATGTACACACACACACACACACACACACACACACACACACACACCATGCCCCTTACCCTGGCATTTTTGAAGACTATAAATAAAAGGATCCACCAGACAATTCTACCCACAAAGGAACTCACCAGAAGTTGTCTTCTTTCCTTGCAGGCCTAAATGACCCTGTCTCTAGGGTTTAATCATTGGATTCTTTTTAATTCTGCTCTCTTCCCTCCCCCACTTCCGCTACTTTCCGTGCTGACTTTAGCAATGAATTCCCTCCCCACAGCCTGAGTGGCACGTCCAGGTCCACCGTGCTTTGATTTATACCTCACTGTTTACCTCCCAATGCCTCTCCAGGAATGGAGAAGCCATTAAGCACAGGTTCGAATCATATAGTTCAAACCCCAAATGATTTTAACATTTGTTCTTCTCAGAGACCTGCTTGACAGACTTTTACAAGCACAATTTCCATTAGGCAGGATCTCAGATTCAATCCTTTTTTTTCTTTTCTTTTTTTTTTTATTTTGTTGTTGTTGTTGTTAGGGTTTTTCTTTTTCTCCTGGCAAAGGAAAGGTTTGGAAACAATACATATTTGGCCCAGGAAAGAGAGTGGGAGCTGGAATGTATTTATGTCACTTTTTTAAAAAAAGCATTTAAATTCGGTGCTCAGTACACAAAGAGATACCCCCAGAAAAATGAAAACGATGAACCTCAGCACACTTAATGTTAAAATCTGGCGAACAGCTCTAAAGATTGGTTTGCAAATCTCTGCCCTAGAGTCATTTCTTTCTCTCAGTGCACAGATACCACAGAACCAGCGGACCAAAGCAAGTAGATGGATAATTGGGCAGGGGCACAACTCATTTCTCAGTTGGCAACCTTTTAAAGCCTTTTAAAGCCTTTTAAATCCTAAATTGCAACTGCCCTTTCCATTCCTCTTTCCCTCCTTCTGGCTGATGTCTGCAGCAGACTTTGCCGCCTGTTTTGATGGACCTAAAAACTCTGTCCACTGCCTGTATCAAGAAAGACTTCTAATGCAAACCATCTGAACATACACAAGCAGCCATTTAATAGTGTGGATGTAAGAAACGTATAAAACCTGTAGAGAAGTTTTATGAGTTTGAGCCAAACTGACAACAACTGCCGGGGAGCAAAAATCTCAACGAGGTGAGACAGTGGTCTGGAGAATGGCGGTGGTGCAGCTTATTTTATACCTTAAAATAAAGAGAAGACATAAGGAGGGTTACATGAAATCCACTGGTGATAGATTAAGGTAGTGGGAGAAAGCCAAGTGGGGAAATCTCTGAGATTAGATAAAAAGAAAAATGGAGAAACACACACTTCTTTTCCATTGGATAGTTAATAATTAACATTTACAGCAAAGAGTGATGGTATTGGGGTACAAGATAACCATGAAGGGTCTATGGTCTCCTGCTGTGGTGCCCATGGTTGTGCCCTTAGGGGTCTGAAAAAGATTACTGTGACATTTCAAAGGGACATAACTACCCGTCATGACCTGCTTTAGTTAGAAATGTTTATGTTCAGACCATCCAATGTGGTTACTTTCTGTCTCTGAGTTTGTAGGCCCCACCATGCTGGTCTTCCCTGAACTTCCCAGATTTAGTATGTGGTTCCTTTTTCTTCCACATTAGCATAGGATCTTTCCTGATATCCAAGTTCCTGCCTAATGGGAAAACCTATTTTTAGCTTGGATTGCAATAGGAAAATTGTTCGTCATCTGAATAATAGTAAAATAAAAGTCCTTCCATTTGCTCAGCAGGTATATAAAGAGAGAAGAATGTATAACTCACCAAGAGCTCAGCACGGAAACAAGACAGAACTGTGGTGCTACACAATCCAAGTAGAATTCCCAAATCCATAAAGATTAATAACAGGCCTCATTGCAGAGCCATTTTGAGGGAGCAAATCTCCTTAGCAACATGGAAGTTAAAAATTTGGTATTAAACACATTGATTCTCAACTCTGGCTGCAAATTAGAATCACCTGGGTCCCACCTTCAGAGATTTTTGCATTTAAAAAACCAAATTCTAATAGGGATTCTGATGTACGACTGGACTGAGAATAACTGATTTAGAATGTGGGAAAAGCTCATAAACAGAGACTGTAGGTCAGAACCCCGGTTGCAGAAAGAAACCTCCCAGAGCAGATGAACCTGACAGATAAAAATGAACAGGACCTGGACAGCACAGGCAATGACACCACCATCACATCCTGTGATGGAGCCCCACAGGGGAATTTGGATGTTGTATCAAAACCCTACTGTGACCATATACAATTTTATATTACATAAAATATAATATGTAATATATATTTTTTGTAAGTTCATTATTTAGCAGTGTGTCCCAGGTGAGCCAAAACTGGAAGGCAGAGTCTAGCTCCTCACTACTCAAACCATAGTCCTTAGGACATCCCCTAGAGGTCTGTGAGAAATGCAGATTTTTTAACCCCATCCCAGTCCTGTTGCAACAGAGTCTGCATTTTAACAAGGTACTCTCAAGTAATAAATTTGTTCATCAAAATTTGAGAAACAATGGTCTGTCTCATTGTAGAACTGACAAACTAGCCATCCCTCCAGAAACATTTTCATGAAATTATAGTAAGAATGAAGGCAAGTTTGCTCTGTTTGTACTTTGGCTTAATTTGGGGTTTCATGCATGAGTGTTTGGAGAGAAGGAAGGAGACAAGGACAATGGATGATGTGGTGTTTTAAGTCCCAGTAAATTATAAAGTCAAAAGATGAAGGAACTTTAGTTCTAAAGACTCAGTGAAATCTGGTTACAAAGAGATGCTCTTCCAGAACCCAGATGACAAAGTGCAACAACGTAGGTAGGGGAAGGAGAACTCTCCTCATAGCTACCCAGAACCCAGCACTGCATTGACACAACCAGGATTGCTGGGTTAGAACCACTGGCCAATAGCAGCCTTGACACATACATTCACATTTGCAAGAAGAGGGTTAACTTCAGAGGCAATGATAAGGCTCCTTGTCAAGGGAGGAGTGGTAGCAATGGAACTATAATTGTTACTGAGTATATGTGCCTGGCTCATAGCAGGTATTCAACAAATACCTGTTAAAAGGGTGGGGGGATGGGAGACAACACCAGGAGACTTTAGGAATAAATGGAGGGAGAGAATCTGCAAAGGACTAAGTACAGAGATAGTATAAAGCATCATCAAAATGTAAAGATGAATTTATGTGATCTCATTTGTCCCCACAGACAGCACAGTGTGGGAGTCATCATAAGATGACAAACCAAAGAATTTCCAGGTGGTGTCATACCCAAACATCCCCAAAACTGAAAACTGGTAAAAAAAAAAAAATCAAACATTTATCCTGCTTCCCTATATGAACTATATCTCAGACTAACTAAATAGTTGATGACAGTTCTTAATAAGAAAATCCTCGTGTTGACAAAACTGGATATCCACACGCAAAAGAATGAAATAGACCCCTATCTTAAACATTCACAAAAATTAACTCGAAATGGATTCAAAACTTAACTATAAGACCTGAAACCATAAAACTCCTAAAAGAAAATATTGGAAAAATCCTCCTTGACATCAGTGTTAGCAAGGATTTATTTAATATGACACCATAAGCACAAGCAACAAAAACAAAAATAAAGGTGGAACTACATCAGTTCTTCAGGAAAAAAATAAGGTATTTGATCTGCAAACACCTCTACTATCAAGAACATATTTTCCTAATACTCTACTTTGTTTTTTATAGGTATCAGATATTATTTTCCAGATTTTATGACATTTTAACAATGATTTACAATATTTATTATTATGATATCTTGAGTTAACTTGAATTGAAAAATGTGCCAACTTTCTTAACCTCGTACCAATAGATTTCTTTAACCTTCTTATTATGCCAGTAAATAGTTTGCTATTGTTTTGGATATGAAGTATGTGCATTTTTCTGTTATTCCTTAAAATTTATTCTAGCGATTATAGAAGATGTTCTCTGAGTAGCAAAACAGTTTGTAACATGCCATTTTGTCACATAAATTCACTACAGACTCTGTTGTTCCTCTATAACTGAGCCCTTCCTTACCTGTATCTAAGTGTATCAATCACTCATTCTAAAACTACTGATGGTGACAGGAAATGTAGAGGAGGCATCCAAAACATAATGTGTTGTGTCTAATATAAATTAGCACAGGTTACATCATTTCTATATCTTGATTTGATTTGCCTAAATGCCTTTAGTCTACCAGGATTGAAATATATTACTAAAAATCGTCATTTTTATGTTAAATATTCAGTATCTTAAAAAACATATTTTCTACAGAATAACTGATCCAGATATATTGTATTCAATCTGTGAAATAAAACACAGATTCTCCTCTAATGATAAAGTGAATTATTTTATCAGTTAAGATGATTTGGTTGCAAGAAATAGAAACTTACTGGCTAACTTAAGCAGAAAAAGAATTTATGAGAAGAAGACAGGGTAATTCACAGGATAAAATAAAATGTGGAATAAACACACTCAGAACAGGCAGAAAGTAGAGCTACCCCAGAGATAAACACAGGCAAAACCTGATAAATGGTCACTTTAAGGAGTGATGCAGAGATAAATAGTGCTGGCCATTTGGGGTCATTATATCACTCTTGTCAAGAATGTAAATGCCTTCCAGCCACCTGACTTGGGTTGGGAATCATCATGTCACTGATTAATAGCCCCATAAAACCAAAACTAAGGTGTCATTAAGAAGGGGATAGCTGATAGAAGGCAAAAATGACAAATGTCCACTGAAATCATTAATTTTAAAACAAGGGCAGAATACCACTTAAAAGCAAGTCAATCATAGAAATCCCTCATTCAGGAAGTAGTAGAGACAACTAACAAAATTGTCCATAATACAAAGTCTATCATCACTTTAATTCTGGTTGAACTCACACACTCTCTCTCTCTCTCTCTCTCACACACACATACACACACACTCAACAATATGAATAAAAATTATAAATAAAGTATATAGTCTGAATCATATTCAGTCTCATAATAAAGGGGTTCATTCATTCATTCATCTATAAATATTTATGCACTATTCTAGATACTGAGGATACAACACTGAAAAAAAATTTTTAATCCCTGATTTATGGAATGTGTATTTTAGTCAGGGGGAGACAAACAATAGACAAGATAAATAGTAAATTTTGTAGCATCTTAAAAGATGACAAGTGCTATGGAGAAAAATAAGGGAAGGCTGATAGGAGATAGACAGTGCCAGGTCGTTTGCAAATGTAAAGATAGTGATCAGGGAAGGCCTCACTAAGGTGACAAGGGAGCAAAGACTTGTGGGGAGACAGGAAGTAAGTCAAGCAGGTATCTGAAGAAAAGTATTCCAGGAAGAAAATGGTAGGTGCTAGGCATTGAGGCAAGTGGATAAACCTGAGGTGTTCAAGGACAACAAAAAGTGGCTGGACCCACAGGAGTGAGCGATGGGAGAGGGAGTGAAGGTAAGGTCAGAGGTCAGAGGGTTGACAGGTCATGTGAGGCCTTGTAGGCCACTGTGTAGCCTTTGGCTTTTTCTCTGACTGAGATGGGACCACCACAGTGCAGAAGATCAATACTTCCACCTGCCCTTGAGTCATCTTTCTATTTCAAAAACTAACAAACATCAAGACATTCTTTCCCCCCCCCCCCAGCTCGCAAAGCCTATCTGTATAGTTCCTAGACAACTCAAGATTTCTACAATATCTAGGCATTGTCTAACTCCCACACAATTGTTACTCAGCTGCAGCAGTCAGTGTCCAAGCAAGAGACAGAAACTACACGGTCATTTTAACAGGGAAAGTTTAACTATAACAGATTAGGGTAGTGGGACATGAGAACAAAGAAGACTCAGAATATAGGAATTGCGGATATAAGGAGCAGCTGCTACTTCAAGGAAGAGCACACTACCTCCTACAGCTGAGCTCCCTACCTTGCGGGAGAGAGCACAGCCACGGCTCACTGGATAAACAATAGTTGCTGAGGCACCACTGCTGTTGGAATGTACTGGAAATCCACCTTCTGGGGCACCAGAGAAAGCCACTCACAGGGAGATGCTGTCTTGGAATTTGCTGCAAAATTGCACTAGAGGCTCTCAGAGGAAGCTGCTGGATGCTAGATACTGTTGTTTGCCACCAACTTCAGAAGCCAAACACTGGAGGAGTCATTAACTAGAGGAGCTGGATGCTAGAGAAGCTCTGCCCTGCACTGCTGACCTGTGAGGTGAAGTCCCACACAGAAGGAGCCTGCCAAAAAAATACACTGGAACCAGGACAAAAAAAAAAACTCTTTCATTGGTTCAAAATTGGTATGCAGACATGGAGTGCGAGATGGAAGAAAGAGGGAGACCACTCCAGACTGGTAGGTGGCACGTTTAACAAGCAAGGAAACTTGCTTAGGAGGCTTCTTTCAGGCACTGCAAGACCAGATCTCCCCTTCCTCCCACCAGAAGCTTAAAAGTCTATTTAGAGGCTTTAGTCAGATTCAGCCACGTGATCTCAAGAACACCTTACTCTCAGGATGAAATGGCTCTGGCAGTGGAATTAGACCTGCACGTTCCAAGGACGAGGGAGATGTGAGGGCTCTCCGATTATCCAGATCCAATTCATAGGTCAACCAGAGGTCACATCCCTCTAGACTTCTTCTAACACTCCTCCCTCGCCTGTGACAGCTCTCACGATCTTACGCAACTATCCACCTTCCACAATGTGCCCTGAGCACTCTGTGGGGGGGCAGGGGTGGAGGGGCTTCACTAGCATGGAGGTGGCTCATCTGGCAGCTATATGGCTGCATTGGAGGCAGATACCACAGCAATGATACAGGTATAAGTAAGAGAAAACACAGATTTAGATAATGACTCCTAAAATATATAACAATCTTTTCCATCCAGAACCCCATGATCTGAACCACTGTTACTAAGTCCCCTAGGCTGAGGGATGGTTCACTCATTTGTGTCTTCATGTGATTTAATAAAACTCATACATTAGCAGACTCATTAAATATGAAGACGCAACAACCTGTGGAAAGAATGGCACAGGTGCCTCCTTGAAAGGCAGTAATAATGTCGGAGACCATTCTATTTTGAAGGATAGCTTTTCCCATTAGAGATATTTCAGTGTTCAGTAAAGATCAGTTTTGTCAGCTGTCATTGAAGGCTTGCTGGGTGAATTTGGTCAGAGCTTCTATCTGTGCTATCCATCCTCCAGGCTGATGGAAGAAGGGACAAAGACAGCAGGCAAATGATGATACCAGTGGGAAACAGAACAAGCCCATCTGGCCTTGATGAGAGGAAGGCTGTCATTTTTCTAACTGTGGGGCAGATTTTCCCTTCTGCCCAGGGAGAACACGGGGTGCAACAGCCCAACTGCTTAGGTAAAAGCCATGGCCAAAGATTTGTGCCATATAACCAGTAAGTCCCACCCGGGGACACCCAATAAATACTTGGACAGCATAACCAGTCAATGCCAAAGTAGTCACTAGCCTTTAATGTGACAGAATGACTACACAGATCCAATGATCTCCATTCTATATTCTTGGAATAATTGGGTTGGTTCTGTTCGGAGTGATTTTTCTGTTCCCAACATAGAGGTTCCCAGGTGCTTAAATGTCCATAACTCAGGTGACCACATGAACCCATCCCAAATTTGAGCACAGCTACCATGGCTCTAAAGGTGGTATTTTTAGGACCCTTATGGTGAGCAGTTTTGTAGTCTGCCTGTGTAGTTTGATTGACAGTAAAAGAACACCCAGTGTTCCCGAAGGTGTGTGTCACAGGCGGGATTTCTGTATCAGTATTGGTAACACCAGATGAAGTAAGAGTACTGGTTCTAGCTTGTTCTTCTTCAATGCACTGTTCAGGGGCCTTCCAGTCCCCTCCCTAGAGTGAGGGTACTCACCATGGCAATCCTGATGGGCCAGAGAGGGGCAGCTGCTCACACAGCCAACCGTTGGATTGATTTCTTTCCCAGGCATTCAAGTAGGCCATTATAGAAAGGTATTTCCATCAGGTGTCTATCCCATATTGGGACATCAGAAGAGCAACAGAGGTGTAAGGTCAAAGACATATATTTAATAGGAACTTGTATGGGAAGCTCTTCTCCTATAAGAATTACACTCGTTGCCTAATCCTTAGATGTTAATGTAACTGCAGCTTTAGAAACCTGACCTGGTCGTGTTGACCAGGGGAGGCAGCACTGGCAGGCATGAAAAGATGAACTGGGGTGGGATATGCCAAACCAGGACCCTCATTTTCTCCCCTCTTTCAATGCTACGTGTTGCATTTTAGGTATAGTGTATTTCAACAGGTCCACCTTGCAGCACGACAATGGGATCGCAGGGGAGACTAAGTAGTGCCCTTTCACCCAAGGGTGCAAAGTAACTCACCCATCCTGGTGGGACATCCCATTTCAGATTCCAGTAGATGACATCTTTCCCAGGTGTGATGGGACTTGATGTTCTTAGCAGCATAGCATGTTGATCCATGAGTTGGGGCAATGGTTAGTTTCCTTTATAGTATTGGGCATCTCGGCAGGGGTCCCCAGTCTGGCATATGGAGTAATAGGCCCTACTGATTGATCATTCAGATGTATTAAAGTCTGGGACACTACATCAGACCACCTGGACAAAGTGGTTTTATCTGTTGATAATTTAATTTGCTATTTTAATATTCCATTCTTCCTTTCTACTCATGCTGCTGCTTGTCGGTTATAAGACAAAGGGAACCGTCATTCATTATGTTCTCTTGCCCAATCTTGTATTTCACGACCTTTAAAATGTGACCCCCAATTACTGTCTATTCAATGAGGATATCCATACATTGACTGGATTTCTTTAATCCCCTAATGGTAGCAGTCTGGTTTGCACAGCAACAGGGGAAAGCTTGCGTTAGGCTAGATGCAGTGTCTATCCAGGGCAAGGCATATTTAGAATCCTTGCTTCGAAGGAAGGGGCCAATATAATGGATTTGCCAGTCCTCATCATGAGGAGGGGACTCTGGTACATAGCCTCATGTTACTTTGGCAGTTACCTTGGAACACACAGGACATGCTGTTACTGCATAAACCAAGTCATGGTATTTTAAGGGCAATCTGGCATCCTACCTAGGAGCTATGGTGACAGTTCTTTCTAGGCACCCAATCTACTGTTTCTACTGAAAGGTCAGTTGCTAGGGCTCTTACCTGGGCTAAAGCATCAGCTTCCTGATTACCAGGTGTCAGCACCCTATAAGCCAGGCTGTAGAAGACATGAGGACTACCTTGGGTTCTTGCAGACCAACACAAATGTCTTTCCACATATCCTTGCATCCTCGAAAATGGCTACCATGGTGGACAGAACAATTTAAGGATGGGAAGGGAGTGAGAAGCCTCTAATTTCCCAGGTCTAGCTTGTGAGTCAACCAGGGGTCACATCCTCTAGATCAGCAGTCCCCAACCTTTTTGGCACCAGGGACCAATTTCATGGAAGACAATTTTTCCACAGACCTGGGGAAAGAGGGGATAGGCACGTGCTGTTTACAATAAGGTTGGAGCTCCTATGAGAATCTAATGCCACTGCTTATCCAGCTGATCCAACAGGAGACAGAGCTCAGGTGGGAATGCCAGCAACCGGGAGCAAGGGGCCATGGCTACAAATACAGATGAAGCTTTGCTCACTGGCCAGATGCTCACCTCCTGCTGTGTGGCCTGGTTCTTAACAGGCCACCAACCATTCGCTGTCAGTGGTCCTGGGACTGGGGACCCCTGCTCTAGATGACTTTCAACACCTTTCTCCTCAAGTATCTTTCTAGAGCCCTCTAGTGACAAACCTCAATATCATTCCAGCTTGCAAAGGAGGAATATTTCAAGGGCCCTACTCAATCTTCATAGAGCAGGCAATAATGTATGGATTTGAAGCTGAGAGGCAATAAATTAATAACTTGCACACTAGCCTTTCTTATCTGGATGCAATATTTACAACATAGACTGTTGATGAACTAACTGCAATATTATACATTTCTAAGTTGTGTTACTTTCTAATGCAAGGTATCCTACAACATCCAAAAACCCCCAAACTATGCCTAAGTGTGAAGCTCCAGATACTAAAAAATACAGTTTATCCATTCTGAAAATTCTACATTTAGAAAATACCTGAATATCTACTTAGGGCCCTGAAGGGTCCTCTGGTTAAATGAGCCCTGCTTAGGTCTGGGAATAGAGTATTCTATATAATCATAAATTGAATTGATTTGTATTCATTTTAAATTTTTGCCTCTAAGTATTTGCTTTTGTTTTTTCTTTCTGAGATATGTACACAATTATTGTCTTTTTCTGCTTGGCTGTATTATCAATGAATAGCCCAATGACGTATATCATGATGGAAAGAGCATTGGCCCTCTGTCAGGAGGAGCAGGTTTTAAATTCTGATTCCACCACTTTCTGGATGTGTGATCTGAAGTAGATTACTTAATCTCAATGAGCTTCAGTTTCTTCATCTCTAATTGGGACAGTAACACCCACATTGCAAGTGTTCAAAAGACTATGTGGAGCACCTAATAGAGTGCTTGTCCCAGAGAAGATACCTATTTTAAAAGATATTATCTGCTTTTGAATTTTCACTGCTCTGATATCTGTTAGGGATTTTATTCTGCCCATGGTGAAAATTGTAAGCATGCCAAGTTAATTCAAACTTTCATTCCAAAGACAGCCACAGAAGCATAAAATAAAGCTTTGTAAAGTGTTCCACCAATTACCATAGAATTTCTAAACAGTATTACAGAGTTGTGGGGGTGGGGGGACAGTAATGGGCACTGACACCGAAGGTTAATAGAGATTATCAGAAACATTAGCTCTCCCCCTTGCTGCCCCTCCCTGACCTTTGTTATTTTTGGTAATGAGAGATAGTTTTTAAAAGTGAAATTCCCTTTTCTCTTAAAAAATGTCTTGCTATAATAATTCTATTCTCAACTTAGAAAGTTCATTAACTACATATCGGAAAAATGATCTATTTTTTTACGTAGAATGCAACTGTTGACAACAGTTTACCAAAGGGAATGAGATGCTACACTAAAGAACTGTGAAAATCAAGCTCAACCTCAGATCTGTACCCTTCAGTTAGAAACACACCAGGACAAACTCAGATTCGAGTTTCTCGCCAATAAACAAGTTGCTAGAATTTTCACCTACCTTAATCTCAATTTTCATAAACCACAAATGAACTTTAGTTCATTTCATATCACCAGTGTTTTTCATATTCAGACCATCTGATGCCAAGTATTTTTTCCACTTTTTAAAGTAGATGTAACCAGAGAGGGACGTAGCTCCCCCTTAATAATAGCATTCTGAAGTTTCTTCTAAGTCAATTGAATTTACAACACAAGTTCAGACAAACAAGAATATAATAAAACCCAGGTGTTAAACGAATTGCTAATTTAACCATAAATAAAGAAAAGAAAAATATCAATTCTTAATGTAAGTTGTTGTATTATTATAGAATCCATCACAATGAAATAATGACCTCGCTTTGCTCAGAGGTTAACTGTACAAATAGCCCCATATTGACCAAATGTTAATGACTTGTGTGTGTGGAGACAGCAGAAGGAAGCTATTGTGATAGGTAGATAATTATAATGGAACATGTGTCTTGAGTAATGAGCAGAATTCACATCACATCTCCTCAGTCATAGCACAATTTTTCTAGCTCTGTTTATTGTAATCTGTGGGATTATTTGACAGCAAGAGGACATTTTGACTTTGGAACAAATTTTTCTCATTGAAAGCATAATTATTCACAGATATTGTGATTTGCAATTAGACATAGCCATGCTAGACAATTCAGATTTTTTTCAGACATACAAGGAATAGATAGCATGTGAGATTCTTCAGTCCTTGTATATAGATAGCCCTTTTGTTCTAAATGCCTTAGTCATATCCAATGGATGCATTCTGAAATTTTATAATTACCTATTATTTAAATAGTCTCAAATTTTTAAAAATAGGAGAATTCTGGGAATTAAAACTATTATCTGTGATGATTCAGATCGTTACTATATGCTGACACTATATTTCAAGAAACATTATATGGCTCATATTCCATCTAAATCAATTAACCAAAAAAATCCATATTATAAAGAATTTCTATTAGAGTATAAAATGTAATACACTGGAAATATGTATGAATTCTTATGAATCCAGTTGTTTTATTTAAACTCACCGACGCATCAGTAATGCAACACACCGATAATGCGAAAGATGAAAAACCTTTTATATCTTTTCCAGGTTTTGTCAAATTTAGGAAGGGAATTCTTTCTCTAAAGAGAGATATAGAGAAAGTAGTGTGTGCGTGCACACATGCATTCATATATGTCTGCATTTAGTCGTTTCTCAATGAATTGCATGTAAAATGACAGTTTTCAGCTCACACTAATTTTTCCTGCCATTACTCAGAACCACTCTCCTCTCTCCTCAAAGTGTTCAGGAGAAATTGGAATGTTCAGGAATGTTGTAACATTAGCCCAAACAAAACATAATTAAATGGAAGAGAAGTCTAAAATAAATTATTTGTTATGTCATAATTGAATAATCTAAGCATTAACAATGTCCTTAAAATCATGAAAAATGAGACAAAGGTATCTTCTTTCTGTGGTACAGGTGATATTTAAAATCTGCTCAGAAAACATTGGACACTGTATTGTTCTATCACATATCATGAACATGTCATTAGTCAAAAGCAAAAAAAGTCACACTAACTTCTTGTTAGGATATTATCTGATTGCCAGAGATCAACAGAAATACTAAACTTCAATATTCATCTGTAATATAGGATAATGTATTAATAACTACCTCCTGAGGTTTATTGTGAAAGTTTAATGAGATAGAGCAAGGGTCAGCAAACTATGGACCACAAGGCAAATCTGACCCACTACCTATTGCAGCCCACGACATAAGAATGTTTTTTACATTTTTTTAATGGTTTTAAAAATTCAAAAGGATAACAATATTTCATGACATGTAAAAGTTATGTAAAATTCAAATTTCAGATTCCATTAAGTGATATTGGATCACAGTTACACTCATTTACTTTTGTACTGTCTATAATGCTTTCCCACTACGACAGAAATGAGTAGCTATAACAGAGATCTTGTGGCCTACAAAACCTCAATTATTTACTGTCTAGCCCTTAGCAGAAGAAGTTTGTCAACCTCTGAAATAAGAATGAAAATCTCTTAGCACAAGGTTTAGTATATAAGAGGGGCTAATAAATGATATTTATTTACATAAATATAGTCTTAACATATTCATGTGTATATGTGTGTATATGTGAGCGTGTATGTATATATACTGGGGTGCCAAAAAAAATACATACATTTTAAGAGATGTCATCTACGTATTACATAAATACTGATAGTAACTACTTTGAGCGCCTTTTGTAATTGCAGAAGTCACACATGACCTGTATTCACCTATTGTTATTGGAATATATTGAGTATTACAATTTTAATACAGTTTTTTTCCTTTCTTAAAAATGCAGTGTATGCATTTTTTGACACTGTGTGTGTGTGTGTGTGTGTGTGTGTGTGTGTGTGTATACAGGGTCCAGCAGAAGTAATGCCCAGACTTGAGTTATGATTTTATTGCAAAATCATAACCATACATGCGTATGATTTTGTAATAAAAGATGTGGTATAGATTACCAACTATAAAAAAGAGCATTAATTCTGCCAGACTACATTTATTTATTTATTCATTTATTTATTCATTCATTCATTCATTCATTCATTCAAAAATTTTGGTCCCCCAAGTGCTATTCATGACTGCAAAATGTAATATGGAGTCCCAGCTCAACAGAACTGCTCCTAAGAGGCTTTCTCCAGCCCTGTCCCACTCCCCTAGGATGTGCCTCTATTCACCTTCTCCTTTGCAGAGAGAGTGAAGGGAATCTTCTGTGTACCTCATCCATGGCTTTCAATGCTGGCTTAGATTATTGCTCAGAAGCATCCACCTCCTGCCCTCACCATCTGCATGTGGAGTATACACTGGGGATGGCCAAATGACTTACTTTGGAAAGAATATGAGCAGACAAGACATACCACGGCCTACTAGAGACCTCATTTTCAAAGTATTCCCTCAGTTACAAGGGAAGCAAAAGTTGTTAGAACTCAAAATAATCCAGTAAGAAATTGGCCACCTATAAAATTAGTCCCCACTTCAAACTTTCCTCACCAATGAGGTCATTCCTGCCCATCAATTGGAGCCTTAATCTTCTCTCCTGCACATCCAATGTTTCTATCTGATTCAACTCAAGTTCTACTTCACTAGCCCAGGTGTCTGCAGGCCAAGCAGTTGTCAAGGTTACACTTTTAGGTGCATGAGAATATTGAAATGGATAATTTACAAATATTAAGCCTCAGTTAAATTTATTCTTCCTGCCAACCACATGGAGAAGAAAAGCTCCGGTAAAAACAAAAAATGTAGTCAGCTGGGGTGACATCTCATTTTTGCATGGGATCAGCTTCAGATTTTTATTTTTATCTTTACTGTTTCCAAATTCACATGTTTAAAAGTGAGGAAAGAGAGAAATTGGGTTTTAGTCACTTCAGCAGTAAATGGTCTATGAACCACCTTGACACCCTCTCTTGAGACCCCCGGCTTCTCAGGCTTTAGGAAATTCGAAGGAAAAAAACTGGATGAATATGTTATCCTCATTTATTGGTCCACTGAGGAGTGTGGCCAGGTAAAATATCTTCTAGGAGGAGGTCTCAGAGCATCACTCCAGGAGGATTTCCTGCTGGGCAGAGCATGCAGTCTTCACCATTATTCTGTAATAGCAAAAAGAAAAGATTTATGTCCTCAAGGGACAGAGAGTCTTGCTTAGAAGGCATATGTCCTCTGAAAATTTCACATCACTAAAATTGTTGGTGGAATTTTGTAATGAAATTATCCAAATGCTTTCTACTAGTACAATCCTCCCTGATCAGACTTCCTCTATTCCAGGTTCATTTTTTAAATATTTTTACCTTTACATTTTTTTGTTAAAAAAAATGTTTTATTGGGGGAGCAACAAAATGGCAGCATGAGAGGGACCCCTGAAAAACTCCTCTGAAGATTATTATACAATGAATAAAACACCTATGATTCAACTAAATACTCCTTATGCAACACACAACACAACTAAGAAAGAAGCTTAGCACATCAAAGTACCTACAGGTGGGCAGTAGGGCAAATGAAGGAGAAAAAAAAGGGAAAGTGCAGAATTCTGACTTCTGCCTGCCCAGGAACACCAAGGGAACTGCAGCAGCAAGTTTCAGGTTAAGGATCAGAATATCTACAAACAGAGAAGCTGCCAGAATGAGAAACCAGAGAAAGGGAGCTCAAAATGAATTTGAACAACAGAAAATCAAAGTAAAAGAGATGGGGACAAATGACCTATCAGAGACTAAGCTCAAAACGATTATAAAAATGCTCAGGGAACTTAATGGTATTTTCAACAGAGAGATAGTAAGCATAAAGGAAGACATACAAACCATTATAAAGGACCAGGCAGAGATAAAGATTATATTAACTGAAATGAAGAATGGAAAAAAGGGGTCATCAGACTACATGAAGAAGAAGCACAAAGCAGTGATTTGCAAGAAAGCCAGCAGAAAACACCCAATCAGAACAACAAATAGAAAAAAAGAATCCAAAAAAAATGAGAATGGTTTGAGATTCCTCTGGGACAACATTAAGTGTAACAACAGTCACATTACAGGACTACCAAAAGCTGAAGAGGAAAAGCAAGGAATTGAGAAATTATGTGAAGAAATAATGACTGAAAATTTCCTAACCTGCCTAAGGAAATAGACACACAAACCCCGGAAACACAGAGAGTCCCAAACAGGAACATGTCAAGACACATCATAATTAAAATGGCAAAAGTTAAAAAAAAATAAAATTCTAAAATCAGCAAGAGAAATGCAAGTAGTAACTTATAAGGAGACACCCATTCAACTCTCAGCTAATTTCTCATCAGAAACTTTGCAGACCAGAAGGGATTGGCAGAACATGTTCAATGTGATGAAAACCAGGATCTACAACCAAGAATAACGTACCCAGCAAGGCTAGCATTCAAAACTGAAGGACAGATAAAGAGCTTCTCAGACAAGAAAAAGCTAAAGGAGTTCATCACCACCAAACCAGCACTACAAAGAATGTTAGAGGGACTTCTTTAAGATGGGAGGAGGGATGGGAGAGTGGGTAAAATAAAGGAAAGGGATGGTGAAGTTTAGTTTGGTAGTTACAAGGCAATAATCTTGGGGATATAGAGTATAACATGGGACTATAAAGTTGCAGTAACTCTGTGTGGTATTAGATGGGTGCTAGATTTATTGGTGTGATGGAAGAACAGCTGAAGGGGTGGTTAAAAGGGGGGAAATCAAGAAGTACAAATTCATAGTCACAGAATAGTCACAAGGATATAAAGTGCAGCACAAGGTATACAGTCAATAACATTGTAATAACTATGTATGGTGTCAGAGGGGAACCAGATGTATAGAATGATGATTTAGTAAGTTATATAAATGACTCATCACTACACTCTACACCTGAAACCAACATAATATTCTGTGTCAAATGTAATTGAAAAATTAAAAGTCTCAAAAAAACTTTTATGTAAATATTAAAAACCATTTCTGGTCCTATTTTAGTGTCCTCTTGAGGACTGGACAAGCTGCTTCTCGGTCAAGGGCACTTTGGCTGTTATAGTCTATTTACAAGAAAGGGTGTATTTCCATGTCTTAGCAGTTAGACAGGCATAAATGAATAAATTAGCATTTGCCTACATTTGAATCTTATATCCTAAACTACTGGACAACAGACTGAAATTGATTTAATTATTGCTCAGAGTTATTGCTTGCCAATTGAAGCCAAATGTTAAGATAAAGGACGAGCTACTAACCAAAAACATTATAGCTCAGTGCCCTGGTTTTTGAGCTTAGAATTCTTCCTGTGGTCCATGATTGAGGAGTGGATGCTCCTGATTTTCTTCTTTGGCATGCTCTAAACAAGTCTATTTTTAATACACAGTCCATTCTCAACCATCTATTCGAGGCTTTGGTCTTCCATAGATCGTGGAACTGGGCTTTAACTTCAGTTTACCTCATTATCCAAAGGCCAGATATATCCGAGTACACTTTGCTAGCTCCCAGAAGTCTCGGTGACTTCTCTGTCATTTCTGAAAATGAAATCCATGTTCCCTCACATTGCCCCCCTCCACCTATGAGCAGCCACTCCAACAGCCTAAATACTTATGTGTTTCGATAGATACTGCCCATCCTAATCCATATACAGCCTTATATTTTTTAGTGGACATTCAGAAGATGACACCTCCTAATCCTCTTGCAGTTGGAAGGGGCTATGTGCCTAGAAATAAGGTTTTGAATGAACATATTCAAGGATTTTCAGGGGGAAACCATGAAAGACTATGAATTGGTCACCTCTGTGGGCTGGACTTTCTTGAAATATTTCAAAGCTAAGAATATGGACATTCACAAATTCCAACATCTCAAAGATTTCCAAGTGAATCCCACCATAGGTGAAGAGGGCCACTACATGCAACACCCAGTGGCAGCAGGAGGTGGTGGCAGTGAGGGCAGGAAGCTGTGCCCCTCCCAGTCTTCTAGAAGGCCTTCCACCATGATCAGCCAACCCCATACACCACCCACTGGCCAGCTCATTGGGGAAATGACTAAAAAACAAGTCAGCACTCAGACATACAGACTTTGGGAAAGTGAAAATCCCTTAGCCCTAGGTTTGTTGGTTGGTTTGTTGGTTGGTTGTTTGGTCGGTTGGTTAAGGGGATGGGCAAGAGTCCATGGGGATGCCCAGTCCCAGGGGAACAGACTTACAAGGGACAGGCCTAGAGTCATTAGGATGGGCCTTCATGTTGAGTAGCAATGTGTACACCATTTGGTTTATCAGAGGTACCACTGGGCAGGAGCCTCTACGTGCCCCCTTCCCCCTCCTCTCTCTATAACTCTTCTTCACATCCAGCTTCTTTGCTTCTTCTAAGGGGAGATTAAAAGGGTGTGTGTGTGGGTGTGTGTGTGTGTGTGTGTGTGTGTGTGTGTGTGTTGATCATTCATCTGGATTACCAAAATCACTCTGCAGCCCTCCTCATGGACAGTAAGCTGCAACCCTGATCCCCAAAACACAGCCTTCTCCTGCTCCCCCTCAAGCCATCTATGCAGCACACAAGAAGGCCCTGTGGGCCCCATTTCCCAGCACTGTCCCATGGAAGGCTCAGGCAGCACCAGCCCCTTTATCATCTGGGGCCTACCATCACCATGTTCTCTCTCTGCCGTACCCACCATGCCCTTCTGCCATCTTCTGGAAGAAGGAAATGAAAGAATCTAATGGAGGTCAGAGAAGGTTTTGGCCTTTCCTCACTCCCCTTTCCCCATGCCCCTAACTTCCCAGCCCAGAGTGATGTTGCTCATACTATAAAAGACTATTGAAAGATGATTTATTGTATTTTCCATCCTTGGGGAAGAAAAAATAAATAAAATAAACCATAAAAGACCAAAAAAGTAATCAGAAAACCCTCAATCCTGAGAAAATGATGTCATTCTTCTACCCTTAGAGTTTTGTTTTGTTTTGTTATTGGAAATAATATTTTGTTTAATTGCCATATTGTGGAGTGGAAATCTGAAATACCCAAATGCCTGTTTTTCTCAGTGGAGTCAACATGAAGAGCTGCCTCCTTCTCTGGATATGCCTGGGCTAGATTGGCTAGAATCTTTCTCTGGGCTGAGTTGCATGTACCGTGCCTCCTGCCTGGAGACAAGAGAGTGGGGGCAGCTCAGATGAGAACTGAGTCCAAAACACCCCTTTGTATCATTTGAAGCTGATGTGTCTGCACACTGCTGCCACTGTTCTGTCCTCACTCTGCTTGCTGTTACCTCACACTAGGCCCTGCCCTGCTCTTCATTTTACCCTTGGAGCCCAATGCCAAGTTCACTTCAAACTGTTGGAGATGGGCATTGGCCTGCATCTGGGACACACGTGTCCTCAACTTAACCATCTCCCCACCTCAAAGGGAAAAGTTGAGGCTTAGAAATGTTTCTTGTGTTGCCCTGGAAGATCCTGGAGACCTCAAGGAGGCATGGTCTCATAAAAGATGGTGAAAAATGCCATTCTCCTCCCTTGGGTGTGGTGGGGTCTCTTCATCTTGCATCCCCTTCTGCAAGCCATCTCTGCCCACCCTCCAATTGACCCTGCCCGAGAACAAGGGATGAGGATGACTGGGGCTGGGAAAACACTGCCAGTTGGAGAAGCCCCACAGCAGGAAGGTATATGTGGACATAGAGAATACCTGACTTCCCTTCTCCAGGCACACTGATGGCTTGTGTTGAGCTGTAAATGACAATGGAATGGCTGGAGTTTACTGGTATCTGAAGCTAGAGAGGGTGACAAAGGACTAGGCTATGTGTCAGGTGCAGGTGTAATGATGTGTTCAACCCCAGTGGGGACCAGGCAGCACAGAGAAGTTTGTGGTAGTGTTATTCAATCACTGACATTTCCTTTGCCCTCTTTTTCAAGTGCTCCCTCTGTTGGGCCCAAAGGTTGGGAGTAGGAGACAGTATTCTAGACTGCCAAGGGCTTGCTTCTGTCTTAGGTGCCTTCTTGCTATTGACTTGAGCCCTCCCCCATCGCTGCCCTCTCTGTGGTTAGTATGTGGGAAGTCCATGTCAGTTTCTTGACCCAGTAGTCTCAAAGCCAAGGATGAGTGTCTGACAATGGAACCTGAAGCCTTTTTCTGCCCAGTCTGGTGCCTGCCCCACCTTGTATCAGATACTGGACTCCGCACCCCAGCCACCTTCCTGCTTTAGTCTCCCTTCTTTCTTTCAGGTCACTCAGCCCTGTACTGTATCTAGTACCACAGAAACCTCAGTGTTTGTCCTCTGCTGGTTTGGGGACACAAGGAAGACTTGGAAATATGAGGAAAGGCTGGTCTGATTTAAAGTTTACTCCCAGGCCAGGGTCTAATTTAAAGTTTCCCAGAAAGAGGAAACCCCTTTGGGGGTGAGGAGATAAGGACTTCATCTCAATATAGACTGCGGATGGGGAAAGAAGGAAACTTTTTCTCTTTCTTTCTTTTTTTTTTTTTTTTTTTTTTTTTTTTTTTTTTTTTTTTTTTTTTTTTTTTTTTTTTTTTTTTTTTTTTTTTTTTTGGTAACATGTTAGGAGATGATGTTGCAAAGAATAGCTTCATTTTCTGAAGACACTTGAATTTAGGACCAATGTATCTGTGACAAACATTTGAGCAGTGGCCGAAGAATCAGGGCTTGCCACTTCACACCCACCATTCCTATGGGGATCCAAGATCTAAAACACAAAGCAACAGCCTGCCCAAATCCTTCTGTTCACCCTGTACCCTACCAGCATTAGTCCATGTCAGCACAACCTTGGGCATCAAACATCAGAAGGTCTTAGCCTCAGTCCTGCTAAGGAGCAGGTTTCTCTTTCACCCTCTCCTGAACCTGAGAGTGAATGCACAACCAGTAGAGAGTGGCTGCCAGTCCCTGACCCAGCCTGGACCCCTGCAGCTCAGATCAAGTTGTGGAGCCCCCATGTCAAAGTTGTTACATTATGTTTTGTTCCATTCCAAAGCTCTCTTTTTACTCCTTTCCTGGTGATTGATTTCACAAAAGAAAGTAGGTTGTTCAAGAGGCCTGAAAATGGGAAGGCAGGGCAAGGAAGATGACTAGCTAAGGAGGGTTGGGGTGGGTCATTGTCAAAAGTTTAGGTAGAGTAGCCTGGATCATCTGGCATCTTCCTGAGTGGAACCCCAGAGTATCTCCATGTGAAGGGGTCCTTGCATTTGCCCCAAGGCCCCCATCCTCCAGGCATGTTGATGGCAGAGGCATGAAGTCTGGAACTTACAGTCCATGTCTCCCTGGAGAAGAAAACTTGTCATCTGCTTTGTGGAAAATGTTCTACCTTGTGCTCATTATCTTCACCACATGATAGGGTAACACATTTAAAAAGTCAAAAAATTGGGAGAGGGCAAGATGGTGACCAGGGAGGAGGTCCCTGAAAACTCTCCCAGAAAACACAATTGAATGCATATCCAAGAGCCAAGAAAGAAAACCCTAAGTGACACAGTGACAACTGAGAAATCCATGCATCACAAAAAAACACCTGAAAGTTAGAGAGAGGGGGGCGAGCAGGAGAGAAGGGAGGGAGCAGACGGATTGCGACGGGACCCCATCACTGCTAACTGAAGTAACTAGAAAGAAATCAGGGAGCAGCACGATACACGGGAGGGAGGAGGCCAAGAGGCAACAAGAGTGAAAGCAAGAGTGGCGGAATGCTGGGAGACTGTGAGGGAGCTAGATCTTAAAGCGTCGTGTTAGGGACAAAGCCTGGGAGTCAGCCTCTGAAACTCCTAAGTAGCAAGAAAACTGAAGGAGGACTCTAAACAGCCACAAGCACATCAGCTCCCAGCACCCTCACAGCCCACAATCCATGCAGGCACACGTGGCACCACCACAAGGTTGCAGTTTCCTGCTCACAGCAGAGACACACCAGCCACCCTCATGTAGCCTGTGGCATCAGGCCCATGGCTTTAGGCCTGAGGCTCTCACATATCCGGCACTCTCACCCAGCTCTTTCGCAGGGCCTGCATCTCCCAGCTCGTGGTATGCACGTACCCAGCGCCCTCGTGCATGCTCGGCAATCTCACAGGGCCTGCAAATTTGGGCCTGTGGATTCCACCCCACAGAGTGCGCACACCCTGCACCCTCGCATGGCACCCTTGTGTGCACCCGGCAATCTCACAGGGCCTGTGGATTCTGGTCCATGGAGCACATGCACCCGCTGCCATTGCACAGCACTCTCGCTTGTCCTGCATCTCCAGGCCCGTGTTGAAAATGCTCCCAGCACTCTCCAGGGGTGTGTGCTTGCAGACTCAGCCCTGAGCAGCTGCTATTGAGATGAATTGCTGGAACACACTGGGGTAAAGCACTGGAGAGGGAAGAGAGGTGGATTTGACAGTGTTTGCCCCAACCAATGAGAGTGGCCTTGGCCTGCATCCCATCATCCTCCCCTATCTCCTCCAGCTTCCCTAGCAAAGGACAGGAAGTGGAGCCACCCCAGCACTCATTTTGTTGGCCTCCCCACTCTCTTACATCCTCCCTAACAAACTACTGGAAGCAGAGGGGTGCAAACAGATAGTCCCCACCTCCAAACATGGCTGAAGAGCAGAGATAAGGCTTAAACACTTCCCCTCTCCCCCCAAAACTTGCCCCCAGTGCCACCTAGTGTCTGCTCTGCAGCAAGACACCACAAAATTACTAATCAGAGAAGCAAAGAGAGCTCCTGGGCTCTGCTGAAAATAAAGCCCTCATACCAAAGAAGAACACAGCAGACAATACGAGTAACTTGGAATTTAAAGCTGCTCAGAAAGATGAAAAATCTCCAGAAAAGGATCTCATAGACCTAGAAATTTATGAACTAAGTGACAGAGATTATAAAGTTGCCATTCCAAAGGCTCTGAGAGAAATGAAAACATACTGGCAGAGCACCATAGCTGAGATGAATGATCTCAGAAAGGAAATCCGTGAACAAATGCAACAATTTACCAAGGACATTCAAAACATAAGGAAGAAAAAGGTGGAAATTCAAGAGACAAATAATACAATAAAAGAAGTGAGAAATAAAATAAGTGTCATAGGAAACAGGGCCAACCAGATGGAGGAAAGAGTTAGTGATATTGAAGATCAGAACATAGAAAAATCTCAGAAAGAGGAAGATAAAGAATATAGAACCAAAAGGGTTGAAAGAACTCTCCAAGAACTATCTGACTCCATGAGACAAAACAACATCAGCATAATGGGATTAGAAGAAGGAGCAGATTACTCTACACAGAACATACTCAAACAAAGAGTAGATGAGAATGTTCCAAACCTATGGAAAGATCGGGAATCCCAAATTCAAGAAGAAAATAGGTTCCCTAGATACCTGGACCCTAGCAGATCTTCTCCAAGACAGACGGTACTAAAGATGGCAAAAACTAAAGACAAAGAGACAATTTTCAAGGCAACCAAGGAAAAAAAGAACTATAACCTTTAGAGGAAAACCCACCAGGCCGGCATCAGACTTCTCAGCAGAAACTCTATGAGCCATAAGGGAATGGAATCAAATATTCAAAACTTTAAAAGAGAGAAACTTCCAGCCAAGAATAAATTATCCAGCAAAATTATCCTTCAGATATGAAGAAGGAATAAAGATCTTCTCAGACACACAGAAGCTGAGGAAATTTGACAGCACGAGGCTAGCACTTTAAGAAATACTGAAGGAGGCTCTTCAACCTGAAATAAAACATCAGAATAAATGGAATACAGTTGGGACAATAAGAAAGAAACAAAAACAAAACAACAACAACAAAAAAAAAAAAAACTAATGGCCCAGGAAATTCTCACATATTTATCATCACTCTAATTGTTAATGGACTGAATGCACCAATAAAAAGACACAGAGTAGTAGACTGGATTAAAAAATAAAACCATCCATATGCTGTCTCCAAGAGACACACCTCAGCCACAAGGACAAACATAGACTCAGAGTGAAAGGATGCGAAACAATATTCCAAGCCAATGGTAACCAGAGAACATCAGGAGTTGCCATACTGATATCTGATGAAATAAACTTCAGGTTAAAAAAGATAACGAGAGACAAAGATGGGCATTACATGATGATAAAAGTCACAATACAATAACAAGAAGATTTGACACTAGTTAATATATATGCTCCCAAACAAGAAGCACTAAAATATACAAAGCAACTACTAACAGATCTGAATGGAGAAACTGACAAAAGCACAATCATTGTGGGAGACTTAAACACCCCCTTAACAGCCATGGACAGATCATCCAAACAGAAAATAAATAAGGATATCAGCTCTAAATGACACAGTACAGAAATTGGACATAACTGACATTTACAGGACACTTCATCCAGCAAAAAGAGACTATACCTTCTTTTCTAGTGCACATGGAACATTCTCAAAAGTGGATCACATGCTGGGACACAAAAGTAGCCTCAGCAAATTCAAGAAGATCAAAATCATACCAAGTGTATTTTCAGACCACAAAGCTTTGAAATTGGAGAGCAACTATAAAAGAAAAGCAAAAAACAGCCACATATACATGGAGATTAAACAACATCTTATTGCAAAATGGCTGAATAAAAGAACAAATAAAAGAAGAGATTAAAAACATATAGAGACTAATGACAATGAAAATACAACATATCAAAATTATTGGGACACAGCAAAAGCAGTAATAAGAAGGAAATTTAGATCATTACAGGCCTATCTTAAGAAGCAAGAAAAATCACAAGTAAACACCTTAACATCCCATCTTAAAGAACTAGGGCTCCCTGGTGGTGTAGTGGCTAGGCTTTGGCACTCTCACTGCTGTGGCCTGGGTTCAATTCCCAGCCAGGGAACCACCAAAAATAAAAAATAAAAAAATAAAATAAAATAAATAAACAAGAAAAATTTATTAGCAAAAGAAGAACAGACTAAACCCAAAGTCAGCAGAAGAAAAGAAATAATAAAAATTAAAGCCAAACTAAATCAATTAGAGAACAGAAGGACAATAGAAAAAATTAATATTACAAAGAGCTGGTTCTTTGAGAAACTCAAAATTGACAAACCCTTGGTTAGATTAATCAAAGGACAAAAGGAAAGGACACAAATATCCAAAATTAGAAATGAAAGGGAAGAAATTACCACTGATACAAAGGATTATGAGAAAATATTATGAAGGCCTTTATGCCACTAAATTTAACAACCTAGGGGGGTTGCCTGATGGTGTAGTAGCTAGGCTTCAGTGCTCTCACCAACATGGCCTGGGTTCAATCCCCACTCAGGGAGCCAACCAAAAAATAATAATAATAAATTTAACAACCTAGAAGAAATGGACAAGTTTCTAGAAACTTATAGCCTACCTAGACTGAACCAAGAACTGGATAATCTAAATAGACCTATCAATAGCAAAATGATTGAAATGACTATCCATAATCTCCCTAAAGGCAAAGCCCTGGACCAGATGGTCTCACCAATGGGTTCTATCAAGCACTCAAAAAAGAATTAATGCCTATCCTCCTCAGACGCTTCCAAATAATTGAAGAGGAAGCAATGCTTCCTAACTCGTTCTATGAAGCCAACATTACCCTAATACCAAAGCCTGGTAAAGACAACGCAAAAGAAGAAAACTATAGACCAATATCTCTGATAAACACAGATGCAAAAATCATAAACAAAATATTAGCAAATAGATTACAACAATGCATCAAAAAGATTATACATCATAATCAAGTAGGATTCATCCTGGGAATACAAGGATGGTTCAACATATGAAAATCAATCAATGTGACACACCACATAAACAAAATAAAAGATAAAGACCACATGGTCATATCAATTGATACAGGAAAAGCATTTGACAAGATACGACATCCATTTGTGATCAAAACACTTCTGAGAAAAGGAGGTATAGAAGGAAAGTATCTCAACATAATAAAGGCCATATATGACAAACCCTCAGCTAACATCATATTGAATGGGGAAAAGCTGAAGCCTATTCCCCTAAAATCAGGAACAAAACAGGGATGCTCCTTGTCACCACTGTTATTCAATATAATACGGGAAGTTCTAGCCACAGCAATCAGGAAAGAGAAAGGAATAAAAGGTATCCAAACTGGAAGAGAAGAGGTCAAATTGTCACTATTTGCAGATGACATGATCCTTTATATAGAAAATTCCACCAGGAAACTATTAGAAACAATAAATGAATACAGTAAAGTTGCAGGATACAAAATCAATGTACAAAAATCAACAGCATTCCTATATACAAACAATGAATCTTAACAAAAAAAAAAAATGAGAAAGTCAATTCCTTTTGCTATCACAACAAAAAGAATGAAATACCTGGGAATTAACTTAACAAAGAATATGACAGACTTACACATGAAAACCCATAAGACATTTTTGAAAGAAATCAAAGAGAACACAAAGAAATGGAAAGATATTCCCTGTTCATGGATAGGAAGACTTAACATCGTTTAAATGGCCATATTACCCAAAGCAATTTACAGATTTAATGCAATTTCTATCAAAATTCCACAATCATACTTTCATGAAATAGATAAAAGAATTACCAGATTTATATGGAACAATAAAAGACCTCAAATTGACAAAGCAATATTACATAAAAAGAATAACACTGGTGGCATTACACTCCCTGACTTCAATTTATATTACAAAGCATCAATAATCAAAACAGCTTTGTATTGGCAGAAAAACAGACACACAGGCCAATGGAAGAGAACTGAAAACCCAGAAATAAATCCACAAATTTATCAACAAATAATTTTTGGTAAAGGAGCAAAAAACATGCAATGGGGAAAAGACAGCCTCTTTAGTAGATGGTGCTGGGAAAGCTGGAAAAACATATGCAAAAGAATTAATCTGAGCTGTGAACTCTCACCATATACAAAAATTAACTCAAAATGGATTTAAAGACCTTCACATAAGACCCAAAACAATAAACTGTATAGAAGAAGACATTGGTACTAAGCTTATAGACCTAGGGCTCAAGGAAGACCTCATGAACCTGACCTCAAAGGCAAGGGAAGTAAAAGCAAAAATAAATGAATGGGACTATATCAAACTAAAAAGCTTCTGCACAGCAAAAGAAACCATCAACAAAGCAAAGAGACAGCCAACTGAACGGGAGAAAATATTTGCAAATAACGCATCAGATAACGGTCTAATATCTAAAATATATAAAGAACTAATACAACTTAACAAAAACATAAACAAGCCAATTAAAAAGTGGACAGAAGGGAGTTCCCTGGTGGTGTAGTGGCTTAAGGTTTCGGCACTGACGCTGTCAACGCTGCGGCCTGGGTTCAATCCCCAGCTGGGGAACTACCCACATATCCCAACCCCCCGCAAATTTAAAAAAAAAAAAAAGTGGGCAGAAGAACTAAACAGACACTTCTCCCACGAAGAAATACAAATGGCCAACAGACAAATGAAAAAATGCTCATCCTCATTAGCTATCAGGGAAATGCAAATCAAAACCACAATGAGATACCACCTCACACCTGTGAGAATGGCTGTTATCAACAAGACAAGGAATAACAAGTGCTGGAGAGGATGTGGAGAGAAAGGGACTCTAGTACACTGCTGGTGGGAGTGCAAACTGGTACAACCACTGTGGAAGGCAGTGTGGAGTTTCCCCAGAAAAATTGGGAATGGAGTTACCATATGACCCAGCAATCCCCCTTCTGGGGATCTAACCCCCAAACTTGAAAATCTTAGTTCGCAAAGACTTGTGTACCCCAATGTTCATTGCAGCGCTGTTCACAGTGGCCAAAACATGGAAACAACCACAGTGCCCTGCGACAGATGACTGGATAAAGAAGCTGTGGTACATATACACAATGGAATATTACTCAGCTATAAGAAAAGATGAAACACTGCCATTTGCAACAAAATGGATGGACCTAGCTATCATCATGCTAAGTGAAAAAAGCCAGACAGAAAAAAACAAAAACTGTATGACTTCACTCATATGTGGAACATAAAACTGGAAGCAACAAAGAAAAAACAAATAACCCATGGACACAATCAATCATTTAATGTTTACTCGGGGGCAGGTGGAGAAGGGGGAGAGGGTGGGAGAGGAGGGAGGAGAGGCTAAATATATGGTGATGGAAAGAGAATTCACACTGGGTGGTGAACTTTTATACAAGTTGATGATGCACTGTAGAATTGTACACCTGGAACCTTTGTAATTCTTGATAACCAATGCCACCCCAATAAGTCTAACAATCTTTTTTTAAAAATTTAAATAAATAAATAAATAAACAAAAATGTAAAATACTTGAATGAGCTTGTATTATAACATTAATATTATTGAGAGTATCTGCTTCCCAGGCTGAAGTGATTCATTCATTATTCTAGTCTTTTGTAATTTGTGGTAATTATGCTTTTCTTTTTAATACAAAAAAATGTATAAAAATAAAAACTTGAAGAGGCAAAAAAAAAAAAAAAGAACCATGCGACTGGTTCTGGACAATAAAATCTAAGAAATTACTTTTGTCACTTGCGGGCTAAGGCAGTGACAAGACCCTGCACAGTTCTTCAGCCTCTCTCCAGTCTGGGGAGAGAGACAGTCGAGACAGTAGAACTGCTGTCAGGCAGGTCCTGAGTCACTATGTGGGGCAGAGCTCCTCCACCACCCAACCCCACGCTCCATGGCACACCCCCACCTACACACTCAACTTGGATGTGCCACTTGAGCAAGAAACAAAGCTGTATGGAGCAGGCCACTGAGATTTAGGAACTAATATGTTAATGCACCATAGTATAGCCTATCCTGACTAACGTGGTGTCAGTTGTCTCAATTAAGTGATGTATATTACTTTATCATGATAAATATCACTTGACACAATCCTGAGAAAGACAATAGCAAGAACTATTACACAACCTGTGGATTCCCTCAGGGGAAAAAATTATTCAATATTTTTGGAAAATTATAGGTGGAAACATGTTAGATTAGATAGATAGAATTATATATAGAAATAAATACAACATTTTTGAGCACTTAGTATGTTTATGCTCCTAACACTGTTCTAAGCATCTTATATGTATTTGCTCACATATTCTTCATAATAGCCATGTGAAGGAGAAGCTATTATCCTTATTTTATAAATTTATAAAACTGAGGCACACAGTAGTTACATAGTCACCCAAGATCTCACAGTTTGTAAGTGATTGAGACAGGATTTGAATACAGCAATCTGACTCCAAAGCCCATGCTGGTGTAGGAATTAATACATACAATACTCTGAGTTTGGATGATATGTACAAACAATCGAATTTCCCTTTGGCAACATCGTAACTCTGGGAATCATCCTACCTGGATTCTATCCACCAGGCAAAGCCTGAGTCCTCCTACACACCAACAGTGTCTACTATTGCTATCATGTGTTGAATATTTTGGAGGAAAAGTAAAATTTTTTTTTACAATTAGTGGCCTTTATTTAAATCTATTTTTAAACTTTTATTATGAAATTTTCAAACATCCAGAAAAGTAAAGGCATTGTATAATGAGCTCCCATGTATCCATCATCAGCCACCTGCTCACAGTCCATTTACCCCCTCAATCTTCCCCTCCCCACATTCTGGCTTCTGCCTCCACCAGGCCATTGAAGCTCATCAAGGTTCCCAATAACCTTCTTGAATCATAATCCAATGGATCTTTTCCCACCTTTTAACAATGTCTTTTTTCTGATCTATCTAATTCCCTGACACGCTTGAGAAGACAATTCTAACATCATTTTAATATGATAGCTACCTTTCTTTGGCAACTTCCTCTGTGCCAGGCACATTCCTGAGCACCCTTATACATCATCGCATTGAATCCTCAAAACAATGCTGAGGTAGGTGCTATTAAGAGCCTCATTTTCAATAGATGGAGGAACAGAGAAGTTATTTGACTTCGATCCACAATGAGTGACAAGTAGAACCTGGACTGGAAGGGAGGTCCCTGTGACTCTGGCGCTCATATCATTGACCCCTACATCACATGCTGAATCTCCCTCCTCTCTGGCTTTCAGTACATCACTGTCTCCTGGAGGTACTTGTATCTCTTTCACCCTCTGTCTCTGTCTCTTTCGCGGGCTTATCTCTTCTATCCATCTTCTGAATGTTCATGTGCCCCATGGTGCAGCCCTCCATGCTCTTCTTTATTACACTCTCTCTCTTTGAAGGCCCTTACCCACACTCAAGTCTTCACTTGCCACCTGTATGCCAATGACCTCCAATCTACAACTTGCAAATGTTCCAGTTCTCACATTCTCACTACCTACTGGAGATCACCTCTTGAATGTCCCATAGGAACCTCCACCTCAGCATGTCCATTCATCTTACCCCCGAAATCTACTCCTCTTCCTGTGTTGGCTGTGTTAGAAAAATTGTATCACACAGTGTCCACCAAGTCCTGTCAATTCTGTCTCCAAAATATTTTTCGAATCTGTCCCCTTTCTCTATCTGTGTTAGCCCCATTCACACCATTTTTTCCTTGTATTATAACAAGTATTTTAGTAGTGCCAGCTTTGTGTCCTCCAATCTATTCTCCAAAAAATTTCCACATGGATTTTTTAATACATATTTTAGCACATCACCTGCCTACTTAAAATACTTTAACAACTTTCCATAACCTTCCATATTAAATCCAAATTTCTCATTATGGCCTACAAGACCCTTCTTAGTTCAATCGAGTCCTAGAATACATGTCAGAGTTGTTCCTCATCACTACCCCTTTGCACTCAATTCTCTAGGCATGCTGTATCTCTCTAAAATTATTCTCAATGCTATAATTTTTTATATTTCCATGTTCTTTGACAAAATGTCTAGATTGTCCTTCCACTTATCCCCTCCTGGCCTTCTGACACCATACACAAACACTAGCTCACATATTCTCCACTTGGTTAATTCATCTTTTAAGACCTAGCTCAAGAATCATTTTCAAGAACTTTCTTTGAGCAACATCCCTCTACCCTAGTCCAGATTTCAGGTTCTTCCTTCATGCTTCCATACTACTCTGAATTTCTGAGGCAGCAAATGCAAGTTGACTACCCGATATCCTTTCTCCCCTTTTCCTTACGAACAGAACTCCAATTTTGTTCAGTGTATCACATGTCCAGTTAAAAATACTCATCTTGGGAGTTCCCTGGTGGAGTAGTAGCTAGGCTTTGGCACTGTCAATGCCACAGCCTGGGTTCGATTTCCAGACAGGGAACTACCCACATTAAAAAATATATAGAGAGAGATATATAGATATATAGATACATATAGATATAGATATCTATATCTACATGTATCTATATATCTATATATATATATATATATATATATATATATATATAACTCATCTTCCCAAACTCCCTTGAGCCAAGAATGATCATATTATTGACCAAATCATATTTTGATCCATGATATATAAGTAGAATTTTATTGGGTCAGGCTTGCAGAAAGCTATGTTTTTCCTAATAAAAACAGATAGCCTTAGCTGGCATGTGCCCTTGCCCTTTACCCTTTCCCTGTCTTCCTTTCTGAAACACAGTCAGAGCACCCAGAAGTAGAACAAACATCTTACATCTATGAGGAGGAAAGCCAGACACTAAGGATGGAAGAGCAAAAAGTTGGATGGAGACTAGTACTGCATGACTTCCTTGATCTTTTGCACCAGCCCCAGATTGCCTTCCTCTGGACTTCTTGTTACATGAGAAAAATAAACCTCCATTGGGTTAAGCCCAACTGTTGAGTCTCTGTTATATGTAGCCCAACAGAGTTGTGCTGATAAACTCTCCCTTTTTTCTTGTCACTTCTCACATTGTATTGTTTATAGTTGTTTCTTATCTGAGTCCATCCTAGATAATAAGACCCATGAGCACATGGCTATTTTATCAGATTTCTCTTCTGCCTTATCTCACGTCTACTTGGACCACTTTTTAGTCCAGCCTTGGGCATGGCGACGAGCAGATAAAAACTGACATACACTCTCTCAGCTGACAGTACACTTTCTTTCCTATCAGGGTTCTCTGCCTCTGCTCAGGGACACCAAGAGTCACTCAGCCATTCTGAGTCTTACACAAACTTGAAAATGGAAAGAGTTAACATCTCCAAGGACAACCCTTACTCAAATAATTCAATATTGCCCACTTTCATAACTCAAGTGAGCAATTCTGAGGGGTATCCTACACAGCTTTCCAGGGCCTACCCAGTGAGATTGAACCCTAGTTTCCACAGTGGTAAGCCAGCTGAGTAACATTTTGTTTCCTTCCCTATTTTACTATTTACAGCTTCCACTCCTATTTATTTCCCAAAATTAAACTCCCGCTCAGCAAACCTATGTCAGCCTCAGTTTTTTGTTTTTTTTTTTTGGGGGGGGGGTTGGAGAGTCTGGGCTAAGATGCTGTGGCTTCACATCTCACCAGCACTTAGTGGGGTGCCCAGTTCTTAACAAATATTTGTTCATTGATGCATAATTTTTCCAATATACCACCTTGTGAGAAATGCTTTTCACTTCCTCAAAATATTATAATCATTTGAAAAGATAAGAGCACTCATATGGGTGGAGTTTTATAGCTGCTAATTTCCACAAAAAATACTGGCCACAGAGGAGAGAGAATCCTAACAGCAGCATTTACCCAGGTTTCAACCAGTGAGGTTTCACAATTTAAAATGATCAACTAGACGGGGCTTCTTGAATTGTCGATGTAAAATGTATTGTCCTAAATGCTATTACACATAAGCACGAAGCCTCGTCTGATTGATGATTTCAACATTTAGGCAAATAACGTATTAAGATATCATGAAAATTAAAAGATTTAGTTAGAAAATCAGCAACATCTACGACTATACAATCATGTTTTCCCAAAAGATGTTACTCTAATCTCAAAATAAGTTTTCAAATCTAAAACAGCTTTAATAATGTTCCAACCAATAGTTCTGTATTATAAAATCAGGAGAGAAGTGGCTAGTTTTTAGAATAATAAGAAAATGTTAGTAATAAAGTATTTTTAGAAAATATAAGGGCAACCTTCTAGGCTTTGTTTTTTAGATTAATGATTTGATAAAAATTAATGTGTCTTTTTCTATTTATTTTTTAAAAGAGATTTTTTTTAAAAAACCCTACTATAGGAAAATGCCTCTAGGTCTGTTCACAGTGCCTTAAAAATAAAAATTTTATTATCAAAGATGACTATAGCCTCAGCTCATCCAAAGAGCTCCTCCTACTGGTTTTTCTGAATATGAAAGGAGGCTGAAGAGAAAGTTTTGCTGCAGAATCAGAGCATTTACAAAATTGAGGAGTAGGAACCAAGAGTTAGAACACCTGAGTCAGAGCTGGGTCTCTGATGCCTCGAGCGAGCGAGACGAGCCAAGGCCAGACTCTGATGTGGACAGAGCCTCCCAGAATCCTCAGGGCCCTGCCCACAGGCAGCCTTGTCCAGGAACCCTGCTTCCCTGCAACATCACAGGGGCTCAGCTCTACGAACACTGCATAGCACAGAGAGAATTTTTGAACAAGGCACCTCTTCCCATCATCTCCAAACAAGGGCAGTCTCCTTACTCTGCCTACAAATCATCTTGAAGAAGAAGCAAAAGGTTTAATTCAGGAAAAAACAAAAGCAAAACCAAAAACAAAAAACGTAGTTAGTAGTAAGTTTCTAACTTAACTTAGAATTAATTCCTAATTTATTCTAATTGCTTAATTAATCTCTGACATTTGGGGTGAATGGGTATTATAGCATACCCATTTGTTTTCCAATCTATGGCATAAGGGCACACATCGGAACCACAAAGAGTAAACTATAAACACAGAAAATAATAAAGGTCAGAAAAGCTGCACAGCAAACTTGATGGTACATATGGAAAGGTGAGAAACTGGAGAGGAGAAAGAGTATGAATGGCCCTTTTTCTTACTTGATATAATTCTACATTATTTGACTGTTTTGCAATATGCATGTTTTTATGTGTGACTTTTGAAATATTATTTTTTATAAAGATGATCTAAAATTATATGACCTTCTGATCTACTTACCCATCTAGGTCATGATCCATGTCCTCTCTCTGATTACTTTGTTCAGTCATTCCACACACCAGCTCCTCTAGGGCACCTGTCCCAGACCACGCACTGCAGGGGCTTCAAAGACCATCCTCGTAAAACAAGCATTCACAGATGCTGACTGTGCCCAGGCACTGTCTCAGAACTTTATCAGCACTATTTCATTTAACCCTCACCCCAGTACATCAATACCAGAATTATACCCACTCCTCAAATGAGGAAACAGGCACAGAGAGATAAAGTAAATTGCCTAGGACCATTAAACTGACAGGAATGGAGCTAGAATTCAAACCCAAGAAATGTGCCTTCAAGCCTCACCGTTAATCACTATGCTATTTTATCTCCCTAAAAATGAAAACAGGTCCCAATTTCTGAGGGTTCACAATCTAGTCGGAGAGAAATGAAGTAACCAATCACAATGCTACGTGCTAAATAGTCCAATAAAGGTACACACAAAGCAAAAAGGAGGAAGAAAACTTGATTGAGTGTGATTGGGGGTGGTAAGGAGCATCAGAAAATGTTTCCCAGAGCAAGCCCCAGCCAGGCCAAGAGCGGTTTTCACAACAGAGCTGAGGGGAGAAGTCACGAACCTCTACTGCACACCTGCTATTTGCCAGGCACTCCGTGATCTTACACGGGTCACCTCATTCTCCCCCCATTATAGCCCTGTGAAATACGTAGTGTTGTCCTCACTTTACTACCCAAGAGACTGATACCTAAAGAAGTAATATAACTTGCCTAAAATTAAACAATTACCAGGTGCCAGGGCCATGATATGAACCTTCTCTCTAACTCAGAATCCCATGCTCTTTCCACTACCCCACTACACACACACACACACACACACGAGGAGGAGAAAAGGGAGAAATCGCAGGTATAGACATGCATTAAAAACATCCAGCATGATAATCCTCCATGCTCTCATGAACTCTCTTATAAGATGAACTTCCATCCCCAGAAATGTTTGTGCAAATGTTGACATCTCTCATGAAAGGCCTAAGGTGAAAATTTAGACTACTTAACCCCTAGGGGCCCTTAAATCTAGAGAATGTATTATTCCATAGAATAGCTCTGGGTTTCCATGGCACATGGGTACTCTGAGAAGTTAAGTGAAACCACATAATGAAGTGTTGTTTGGGACTGGTTTTATTTCTGTGACTACATCATCAGTTCTTTAACGACGAAGATTGAGTCTCATCCTCTTTGTCATCCTGATCAGGGGCCTCACTCTTCTCAGGTTCATGTATAACCTTTAAGAAACAAGTCTAGTAACCATTTCCCTGTCATCATCTTATTGTATCTCTCAAGAGCACTAGATATTTTCTCCCTAAAACACTTTTTTTATTTTTTATTTGGTTTCCATAACACCATACCTCTCCAGCTTTCTGCCTACTATGCTGGCTATTTCTTCTCCATCTCTTTTGCTGTCTCCTCCTCCCCTGGACTGTCTTCTCTTGGCTCTATACTCTCCCCCAAGGTCAGCTGGTCCAGTCCTTGGTTTTCAAATACCATCAATGTGCAAATGATGCCCTAATAATATCTTCAACTCTGACTTATCTGTTATCTCTGTTTTGATGTCCAGTAAGCATCTGAAACTAACCATGCTCAAATTGAATTTAGTTTCCATCCTCTAAAACTCTTCTTTCCTTCTCAGTGGATTGCTCAGGACAAATACCTCTTTTCCTCAATCCCTACATTTAATCCATCAATATACCTTATTGCTTCTCTCTCCAAAGTATACAGAGGGTGTCCAAAAAATGTATACACATTTTAAGAAAGGAAAAAAACTGAATTAAAATTGTAATACTATATATACCAATAACAAAAGATGAATACAAGTCACATTTGACTTCTGCAATTACAAGAGGTGCTCAAAGTGGTTATCATCAGCGTCCAGACACTTCTGATTACACAAACTACCTGAAGAACATTGACCAAGTGTATTGCTGTGTGTGCCATTTCAATTTCTTCCCAAAGTACCGCCAGTGTAACCAGTTTTCTATGGTACACCACATCCCTTAAGGTCCTCACTAGGTAGAAGTCAAGGAGAATGTGGGGGAAACTCAAATAACATTCTTGAATTCCAAATACCACTTCAAAATTGTCTTGCACTCCTCAAATGACAACCATGCTTCTGCCATTTTCTTTGACTGTCCTGCCTGTTACATGGTGACACTAGCATTCATTTGATTAATGCCATCTTTTGAGCAAACGTCATACTGCACATTGCTACAGTAATTCAATTCAACTTTGAAAAGTAATACATAGATAACATCGTTTTAAATGTGTATACATTTTTTGGCATCCTCATATTTTGAAATCGACAACTTTTTTTCATTTCCAATTTAGTTCAAAGCTCTGGACTTACCTAAAATAGCCCAAACTCTCTTCCCACTCCCACTCTGGCCCCCAGAGTCATTCTACTCACAGCAGCTAGAATGATTTTTTTTAAACTTTTGACTGCACATAAAAGAAAAATCTGAACTCCTTACTAAGGCCATACGAGGTCCCACATAGCCCAATGCCTGCCTGCCTCTCCTTCCTTGTCTTCTCTACTCCCTCTGTTGCTCACAGGCTCTAGCATTAGGAGCTTCTTTCAAAGCCCTGAACATGCCAAGTTTGCTATGCCTCAGGGCCTTTGCATTTGCTGTTTCCAAAGCTTGGTATGCTTTTTTCCCCTCCCTAACTGACTCCATCTCCTTAAACACTCCCTCAAAGAGGCCTTTTCTCATCCCACACTTATCACTTTCAACCACATTACCCTATTTTAATATCTTTATGGACTCTATGTTACTTGTTTATTGACTTTATTCTCTTTATTCCCACTGGAAAGTAAGCTTTAAGAAAGCTAGGACTTCATCCATTATGTTCGTTCACCAGTATCCCAATGCTCAGAATGATGCCTGGCATGCAATAGGTTCTCTATAAATATTTGTTACAGAAATGAATATAAGTCTTGAAGAAAGGTTTTTGGTTAACTGGAAGATTTTGGTTAAGTGATGATTTTATGCCACAACTGGAGTTATAAGTGTTAAAAATATTGATCTCTGTTATAAACTAGTTAGTTCAGAGTCCCAAGTCCCCCAAGTGGCCCTAACAAATTTACATTGGATCTGTGACTTATTAATAGTGTTGTGAGAGATTACAACCAATCACTGTAAGGATTAACTCATTTTGTTTTGCATTCTCAATTCCTTTTGTTTTTTTTGTTTTTTAATGCAGGAAACAGAGTTTATATGATGAATTGCCCTGTTTCTTCCAGGACTCCATGGTGTACTTAAAGAAACAGAAACACCAAGGCAGAAAGCCCACTGATGGGGCCAATTTGGAACAAAATATGAATTATCCCATTTATATTGTCAGATAGGTGGTGTGTCCCCCAGGGAACTGCCTATCCAAAGTCATCTCATGAGCCATTTCTAATTTCATTTAAAAAATACCCACGTGGACTTTCTCTGCAATTCCCAGTGAGTTTGTAGCTCCCTTAGGGGCACATTTTCAGAAATTTCCATTACTTTTAGATACTAAAGCATATCTCATAAGGAGAATTAAAGATTAGGTGCTATCAATATAAAGAGAAAATAATCATTCTTAATCATGACTGCATTATGTGAAAAAAATTTCTTTCTTTCATTGAATTTTGGGCTTAAACCATTATACCAAAATCGACTTCTGAAAAGTCGTCTCAGGTAACTTATCCAGTCATGATGTGGAAAATGCAATTTAGGCCCAGTGGTTTAATAGGATGAGAAGGCTGCTAAGATAGGTAGAAGCAAAGATAAAAAAAACTTTCATATATTCTCTCCAAAAAGACGAACTTGATTAGATGGAGATGCAAGTCATGATATCTCCAAAAGCATGGCTGTGTGCCCAGAGCCTGTTCACACAAAGCCTTTCTTCAAAGGGATGCAGTCATGGGGCTACTAAACAAGTGATTCAAGTGAAAGAAGTGTTTTTTTGTTACAGGCATGTGAATACCTCAGGAAAATATATTTTAAGGTTGAATTACCTGGATTATTTTTCATCATTTTCACATTTCCCTTTGCATACTGAATCACAACTGAATATTTCATTTCTAGCTCCTATTTCCCCAATTGGTAGTCTGGTACATTGCTTGATAAGGTTTTAAAAGATTCTTAGGGAAAAGGTGCCAAAATGGTGTGAAATACCACATCTCTGGAGAAGAAAAAGCTAGAGATCTCTGACTTAGAGATATTTTGCAAGCCGTCAGATGACTGAAAAACACCCAAAATTTTTTATTCTTTATACTCCAAATCCCGATGTAGATTTCCACATCCCTCACCTGCTTTTGTTCATCTAACAAGTGACATGATGAGGTAATGCACTGATGAGATGAAATGGAGTGCGTGTGTGCATGTGCGCGCGTGTGCATGTGCGTGTGTGTGTGCTTGTGTGTGTGTGTGCGCGCGTGCGTGTGTGCATGTGTGCGCGTGCGTGTGTGCGCGTGTGCATGTTTGCATGTGTGTGTGCGTGTGCGTATGCGCTTGTGTGTGCATGTGCGTGTGTGTGCGTGTGCATGTGTGTGCATGTGCGTGTGTGCATGTGCGTGTGTGTGCGTGCGTGCATGTGCGCGTGCGTGCACATGTGCGCATGCACGTGTGTGCATGTGTGCGTGTACATGTGTGCATGTGTGTGTGCGTGTGCGTGCACGTGTGTGCGTGTGTGCGTGTGCATGTATGCACTTGTGTGTGAAAACAACATCTGTTTTCCCAGGCCGTGTCAAAGATGTATGATTCCTAATGACTTCTGTCTAGGATTTATTCATCATCAAATAGTTAAATTTCTCATCCTCCAAACATCAGAGCTATCCTAAATTAATGGAAGAAAATGGTAATTGTTCCCTAGGGAAACAAAACAGAATGCCACATTAAGAAATCATTGGAAAGCCTGTCACCCGTTATCACCATCCTACTCAAAAAGTCAGAGAAATAAGATCACAAGAATTAAAGCTATCTTCCCATTGAAACAAAAGGCATGTAGCTTCCTCATTTAAATTGTAAAGTCACTACAGCAGGGTCTCTGTCACATCCCTGGGTCCTAACCTACTGCCCTGCAAAGCAAAGGGGCTGAATGGGATTTTTATGACGATAATAATAAGAATGAATGAAATCCTTTTTATTCCTACCATGAAATATATTCCACATATTTACTCATTAGACCCATGTTTCTCGAACCATGTTCCACAAAAGGTACATATCTTGCAATACTTATGGTTGTTCTTTAAAAACGAAGAGAGAAAAAGTGCTCCCTAATCAATTATGGTTGAGAAACCTGAGTTGTACAAAGTAAAATACGTTTCACTGCCACAGAATTTCTTAAGAAGCTTTAAAACATGGTTGTGCATTGTGAAACTTTGAGGGTTAAAGTTTGCAGCATTTCCCAAAATTGTTTAATAAAGAAAACTAATGAAACCTTGAAGGGCACTGGTGTCTTTCAGAACAAAGTTTGGGAAATGTTACATTAGACAAATGTTAAATGCGTACCTATTGTATGCAAGAATAGTGCCCATGGAAAAATATCCTTTCCCTCAGCCTCAGTGGTGGTGGTGGTGGTTTCATCTGTAAACAGATGATAGTAATGCCTGTCTCACAGGATTGCCATGAGATTGAAATGAAATCAAATACATAAAAGGGCAAGTCTAGCACAAAAGCCCACAAGGAAAGCTCCTTCTCTGTCCATAGAGCCTGCACTGTGGGGAAAATGAAATTGTCCTGAATTTAAGTAGATCTACACACACCTTTGAGGTGTGTACATTTGAGGACAGAAACGTGACATGTAAGTCATTCTCTGGTGCAAGGGTCAAGTCAGGCCAGCTATGGCCATCTCCCACCCCAATGGGGACTTTTACTTCCTTCACTTGATAAACCTCCACCCACCGCTGCCTTTCGTAATGAAACCTGTGATCACTTACACAATCACATGCTTGCAGTGATCTCAGCACTCAAGCCTAAACCCGAAGCACTGTGCTTCCAATTGCCAACATAAGCTAAAGACTATTTCTTAGCCAAGGATCTTTGGCAAAAGAAATAGCTCATATAGGGCAATGCAAGTGCTGAACAGTGTACTAGAACGCGTTTAGTCTCTAATCTGTTTTTAGTAACATTGCATGGCAAAGTTGACTAAAATAAATATTTAAATAAAATACGAAGTTGCACAAAGAACTGCAAAAACGAGCCTTGCGACTTAAAATTCATTCATGATACATCAGCGCCTTCTACTGGCTATATTTTCCAACAGCTCGGATTGTTCTGTACTGCTTTTTCTTTTTCTCTTTTTTTTTTTTCCTTTTTTTCTTTTTTGTTTTTTTTTTGCTTGTTTGTTTTTCTTTTTTTTAAGAACATGCAATATTTAATTTTGGTTTAATTTTTACATATAAATTAGTAAAAATTATTAGTAGAATGGTAATCAGAATGCACAGAATTATTTAAAATTATTATCTCGTTTTAATCCTCACCTCAGAGAGGTCTCTTGGTCAAAAACACTTAAAAGATTTCATGTTGAGGGGTTCTCTGGTGGGGTAGTGGCTAAGGCTTCAGCGCTCTCAACACTGCGGCCTGGGTTCAATTCCCAGCCAGGGAATTACCCACATTAAAAAAAAAAAAAAGATTTCATATTGAGCTGTAATCATGGAATACATGTTATTGTTCCTTAAACTGTAAAATATTCCATAAAGAAAATTTGCATAGGTATCCTGCTAGCAGGGTATATAGGTTCCAATTTGTATTAATTTTAGATAGATTTACCCTTTATTCTACATGGTTTATTGCTTAGGGCTGCCAGATTCGGCAAACAAAAAATATGTATCTCCTATAAGTACTAAATACTTACACTAAAACATACTAAGTTATTGAGTAAAAATGGTATCCATTGTTTACCTGAAATTTAAATTTAACTGGGTTTTCTGTATTTTATCTGGAGAACTTACTTATTTTCATGTATGCTCTGAATTTCACAATTTAAATTCTTTTCTTTGATGATATTAAGTGTTTATCCTACCATAATAATGAATAAAATCAAAATATCTCTTTCTCTGTTTTCTATTTCTACCCTCACATTTTGTGAGACACATAGGTTTTAACGTATCAAAGCCTAAAGTAAAAGATTGAATTAGCAAGGTCAGCGAGACATGAGATTTAAAAACATTTGTTTATAACAGAAAAATTATTTAATTAATCGATGGATTGAATGAGAGAAATCCTGAATTCCTAGATATCTTTTATGCCACAACAAACATACTACATAAAATATATAAAGTGGTTTGTTTTCAGAATGGTAAATTCAAAAATAAGGGCACCTAGATGCAACGTGATAATAGTCAGTGAATCTCAAACTTGCACAATGGAATCACCTGTGGAAGTTTTAAATCTCAAGGATAGCCAAACCCCACCTGCAGACCAAAGTTGGGATTCCCAGGAACCTTAGGGCTTAAAAGCAGCCCAGACAACTTTAATACAAAACCAGGGTGGCCAGAAAATCCCTTCAGGGACTGCTTCTTGCCTTTGATGTGCATGCAAATCAATGACAATTTCTAACTAACTTGCAATCCATGCAGTTACTGTTGGGCCCAGAACCAAAATTAGAGGAGCAAGATTTTAGAAGAGGCCAGAAAAGAAAAGGCAATTTGTTTCAATATGGAATGACATAATGTCTGTGTGAATTGAAAATACAGAGTACTTACAACCACATTACTGTAATGATAACTGCCATAGAAATGAAGGAGGGAGGTAAGGTGAAAGAAAAATTTATCTTAATAGTTCTTCAGTGGGTTACTGCATCATCTTCAGTTCTTACACTGGCCAAAAGGAATTAATATTGGCTCCCTGACAACTTTTGCAACAGTAGTATGAGAATTTGCATTAGATCATTTTATATGCAACATCTCAAATATGCAGTAATTTAAAGTATACAAGTTTAGAGCATATTAGAATTTAGTTCATAGTTCATTTCCATCAGACCTTTTTTAACCATTTTAGTCTGTTGGAGATTAAAGCAGCAATATGCAGATTGGGCAACCATGTGAAGCTCATCAAATCAACCCTTGAAAGTTTAATTGGTAAATCTCCTCATGTGCTTTTGAAAAATTAATCAAGACAGGTTTGGTGAACCTTTGCTGTGAGTGTCTCTCTAGGACAAATGACTTGGTTCCCAATGTATTGCCATAAAGGTAAATTCCAGCCGCAAATCCCAAGGTGACCCATTTGTCTCGCTTGGATGGAGCATAATGACTTCTTAAGCACTGCAAATAATTCTGCTGGTTTAAAATCAATTTAGTTAATACAATTAAATGAAACTATTTCATCCTTCAGGTTCAAAAACCATCAATTCGACTCACACATTAACATTTTAATAACAGAAACAGCCATCATAATCTTGCAATGCCTTCCATAAAACAACGTTCTAAAGGGTTATGTTGTAGAAAGCAGTGTTATAGTGCTGTCTTTAAAAATCTTTCCAGAATTAGTTATAAGAATTGGTATTAAAATATTTCTTCCTCAAGCATGTTTTAACTCAAAGCCAATGCCTTTATGAGGTCTTTTGCATGTATTCACCAAAAAAAGCAGAAGAATTCCATACAGTGTCTCAAGTTCCACCAAATAGATCATCTCCCCACCCTTCCACCTCCAAAGTTGCAAGACCTAATGGAGCACAAAAGTCTGGTCAACAATATTTTCAGTTCTCATTTTTATCATTCAGTCAATGGTAGGTAACACTGGCAACCACTCCCTCCCTTGGAACTCTCTTCTCAGTTTTTCCTATAAGGTACCACTCCTTCTTTTGGCCTCTTTGACCAAATTCTCTTCATCTCTTCTCTGACAGAACGTTTAAATATTGGTATGCCCCAGTTTCTAATCATCACCCTTCTTCCCTTCCCATTTTATTTATCCCCCTTCATTCTTAGGGCTTGAATGACCATGCATAAGGTAACAACTCCATCTATAACTCCAGGCCTGGCCTCTCCTCCAAGCTTGAGGGCCATTCTGTTCAATAAGTAGCTATTAGTCACATGTACCTAATAAATGTAAATTTATTAAGATTAAATAAAAATTTTAAAAGATTAAATAAAATTTAAAATTCCATTTCTCAGCCACACTTTTAAATACTCAGTAACCGCATATGTCTAGTGCATACCACATGGGATTGTTCAGATAAAGAACATTTTCATCATCACAGAAAGTTCTATTGGACAATGATACCCAGATAAAAATAGCTGATAATATAGGCAAGGCACTCTTCTAAGTCTTTTATATGTAGACTAATTTAATCCTCACAACAAAGTTCTGAGATACTAACAGTAGTCAAAATCATGGAGGCAAAACATAGAATGTTGGTTGTTGGGGGTCACTGAATGGAGAATGGCGAGTTATTATTTAATGGGTATAGAGTTTCAGTTTTGCAAAATGAAAATAGTTCTGGATATGGAAGATCATGGTTGCAGAACAATATGAATGTACTTATTACCACTCCACCTGTACCCTGAAAAATGATTAAGATGGTCAATTTTATGTGTATGGCACCACAATAAAAACAAATAAGGTTTGTACTAAGTCCTTAAGATTGTGATCAACTATTAATAGTATGCACTTTAGCTTTGGACATGGGTATTTGGGACTCCTCATTATCACAGATAACAGGTGCCAGCAATAAGACTACTGAAAGAGAACCCAATTAAAGCTGGAACTTTATGGTAGACAGTTTATAAAGACTGTGCTTGGGACTATAACTTGAAATGAAACTAATATGATGAAAATAAATTTATCATATATTTAAAAACATCTAGGTTAACATTAAGCTATTTGCTCAGAACAGTTCATTGGCTATATTGACATAACAGTTTTGAAAATGTTATGAAGAGTAAAATAAGTTAATGTACATTTAACTTTTTTACACACACATGTACAAAATTCATAAATGTTCAAAAGTGTACACCGTGAATAGCAACACTTCCTCCCTCTTCAATATCCAATTCACACTCCTTGGTGGAAACTTCTATTTATAACACACTTAGTTTACTTACAGAGATATTCTAGGCATATATGCATTCTGCCTCTTTCCCCCTTTCTGTCTTCAATGTCCTGCTGTTTTTACTTAGCAATATATTACAGAGATCATTCCATAGCGAGAGTATGTGTATTTAGGGATTCGATAGCATTCACCCCAGCCAGTAAGAGCAACCTCGCCAGCCTTACCCAGCTTCCCCAGCATGGAGCTGCCCCAGCACATTTTTTGTTGGCCTCTCCCCTCTCCTACAGCCTCCCCAACCAACTAACTAACTGCAAGAAGTGGAGGGATCCCGGATAGATATGCACTGCCTCCAAATGGAGTGGGAGACCAAAGACCTAAACAACTCCCCTCTCTCCCAAAACTTGGCCCCCAGTGCCACCTAGTGTCTCCCCTACAGCAAGACACCACAAAAATACTAATCAGGGCTCCTGGGCTTTGCTGAACATAACGCCCTCATGTCAAAAAGGAAGAACCCAGCAGACAGAATGAATTCCTTAAAAACTAAAGCTGCTCAGGAAGGACATGAAATTTATCCAGAAGACAGCTTCTTAGACATAGAATTTTCTGAACTAAGTGACAGAGAATTTAAAGTAGCAGTTCTAAAGGCTCTGAGAGAAATGAAAACATGCTGGCAGAACACCATAGCTGAGGTGAATAATCTAAGAAAGGAAATCCATGAACAAATACAACAATTTAACAAAGAAATTTAAAACATAAGGAAGATAGAGATGGAAATTCGAGAGATAAATAATACAATAAAAGAAGTGAGAAGCAAAATAACTGCCATAGGAAATAGGGCTAATCAGATGGAGGAAAGAGTTAGTGATATTGAAGATCAGAACATGGAAACAGCTCAAAAAGAGGAAGATAAAGAATATAGAACCAAAAGGGTTGAAAGAACTCTGCAAGAACAATCTGACTCCATGACACAAAACAACATCAGGATAATAGGATTAGAGGAAGGAGCAGACCACTCTACAGTGAATATACTCGAACAAATAGTAGATGAGAACTTTCCAAACCTATGGAAAGATCTGAAACCCCAAATTCAAGAAGAAAACAGGTCCCCTAAATACCTGGACCCTAGCAGATCTTCTCCAAGACAGATGGTACTAAAGATGGCAAAAACTAAAGACAAAGAGACAATTTTCAAGGCAACCAAGGAAAAAAAGAACTATAACTTTTAGAGGAAAACCCATCGGGCTATCATCAGACTTCTCAGCAGAAACTCTTCAAGCCAAGAGGGAGTAGAATCAAATATTCAAAACTTTAAAAGAGAGAAACTTCCAGCCAAGAATAAATTATCCAGCAAAATTATCCTTCAGATATGAAAGTGGAATAAAGACCTTCTCAGAGACACAGAAACTGAGGGAATTTGCCAGCACAAGGCCGGCACCTCAAGAAATACTGAAGGAGGCTCTTTGACCTGAACCAAAATATCAGGAAAAATGGGATAGAGGTAGGGCAATAAGAAAGAAACAAAAATAAAACAACAACAAAAAAGTAATGGCCACAGGAAATCTTCACATATCAATCATCACTCTAAGTGTTAATGGACCGAAATCACCAATAAGAAAACACAGAGTAGCAGACTGAATTAAAAAATAAAACCCATCCATGTGCTGTCTCCAAGAGACACACCTCAGCCATAATGACAAACACAGACTCAGAGTGAAAGGATGAGAAACAATACTCCAAGCAAATGGTAACCAGAGAAAAGCAGGAGTTGCCATCCTGATATCTGATGAAATAAATTTCAGGTTAAAAAACATAGCAAGAGACAAACATGGACATTACATAGTGAAACAAGGCACAATACAACAAGAAGATTTGACACTAATTAATATATATACTCCCAACCAGGAAGCACCAAAATATACACAGCAACTACTAACAGATCTGAAAGGAGAAAGTGACAAAAGCACAATCATTTTAGGAGACTTAAACACCCCCCTAACAGTCATGGACAGATCATCCAAACAGAAAATAAATAAGAAAATACCAGCTCTAAATGACACATTACAGAAATTGGACATAATTGACATTTATAGGACACTTCATCCAGCAAAAAGAGACTATACCTTCTTCTCTAGTGCACATGGAACATTCTTAAAAATATACCACATGCTGGGACACAATTCAAGAAGATCGAAATCATACCAAGTGTATTCTCAAACCACAAAGCTTTGATATTGGAGATCAACTGTAAAAGGAAAGCAGAGAAAGAAAAAAACCACATATACATGGAGTTTAAACAACATCTTATTTAAAAAATGACTGGATAAAAGAAAAAATAAAAGAAGAGATTAAAAATATATAAAAACTAATGACAATGAAAACACAACATATCAAAATTATTGGGACACAGCAAAAGCAGTAATAAGAGGGAAATTTATATCATTACAGGCCTATCTCAAGAAGCAAGAAAAACCACAAGTAAACACCTTAGTATCCCATCTTAAAGAACTAGAAAAAGAACAGCAGAAAAAACCCAAAGTCAGAAGAAGAAAAGAAATAATAAAAATTAAAGCAGAGCTAAACCAATTAGAGAACAGAAAGACAATAGAAAAAATTAATATTATAAAGAGCTGGTTCTTTGAGAAACTCAACAAAATTGACAAACCCCTGGCCAGACTAATCAAAGGGTGAAAGGAAAAAACACGAACATCCAAAATTAGAAATGAAAAGGAAGAAATCACAACTGATACAACAGAAATACAAAAGATTATAAGAAGATATTATGAAGGACTTTATGCCACTAAATTTAACAACCTAGAAGAAACAGACAAATTTCTAGAAATTTATAGCCTATCTAGACTGAACCAAGAAGAACTGGATAATCTAAATAGACCAATCAATAGCAAAGTGATTGAAATGATTATCCATAAACTCCCTAAAGGCAAAATCCCTGGACCAGATGATCTCACCAATGAGTTTTACCAAGCATTCAAAACAGAATTAACACCGATCCTCCTCAGACTCTTCCAAAAAATTGAAGAGGAAGCAATACTTCCTAACTCATTCTATGAGGCCAACATTACCCTAATGCCAAAGCCTGGTAAAGACAACACAAAAGAAGAAAACTATAGACCAATATCTCTGATGAACACAGATGCAAAAATCCTAAATGCTAATCTATATTAGCAAATAGAATACAGCAATGCATCAAAAAAATTATATATCATGATCAAGTAGGATTCATCCCAGGAATACAAGGATGGTTTTACATATGAAAATTAATCAATGTGATACACCACATAAACAAAATAAAAGATAAAGACCATATGGTCATATCAACTGATACAGAAAAAGCTTTTGGCAAGATACAGCATCCATTTATGATCAAAACATTAAATAAAATAAGTATAGAAGAAAAGTATCTCAACATAATAAAGGCCATATATGACAAGTCCTCGGCTAACATCATACTGAATGGGGAAAAGCTGAAGCTTATTCCCCTAAAATCAGGAACAAGACAGGGATGCCCCATGTCACCACTGTTATTCAATATAGTACTGGAAGTTCTAGCCACAGCAATCAAGCAAGAGAAAGGAATAAAAGGTATCCAAACTGGAAATGAAGAGGTCAAATTGCCACTATTTGCAGATGACATGATCCCTTATGTAAAAAATTCCCAAGATTCCACCAGGAAACTATTAGAAACAATAAATGAATGCAGTAAAGTCACAGGATACAAATCAATGTACAAAAATCAATAGCATTCCTATATACAAACAACGAATCCTCAGAAAAAGAAATGAGGGAGTCAATTCCTTTTGTGATCACAACAAAAAGAATGAAATACCTAGGAATTAACTTAACAAAGAATGTGACAGACTTATACACGGAAAATTATAAGATACTTTTTGAAAGAAATTGAAGCAGACACTAAAAAATGGAAAAATATCCCCTGTTCATGGATAGGAAGATTTAACATTGTTAAAATGGCCATTCTGCCCAAAGCAATCTACAGATTTAATGCAATGCTCATCAAAATTCCACAATCATACTTTCACAAAATAGATAAAAGAATTATCAGATTTATATGGAACCATAAAAGACCTCGAATTGCCAAAGCAACACTACATAAAAAGAATAAGGCTGGTGGTATTTTTTTTTAATTCATTTTTATTCTTAGACTTATTGAGGTGACATCTGTTAGCAAGGATTACATAAGTTTCAGGCATACAATTCGACAGTGCATTGTCAACTTGATGTATAATAAGTTCACCACCTAATGTGACTTCTCTTTCCATCACCTTATATTTAGCTTCCCCCCTGCCTCTCCCACCCCCTTCCCTTTCTCCCCTCCCTAACCCACTCATCCCCAAATAAACATTAAACTCTTGATTGTGTCCATGGGTTATTTGTTTGTTCATTTCTTTTTTCTTTGCTTTCAGTTTTATATTCCACATATGAGTGAAGTCATACGGTTCTTTGTTTTTTCTGTCTGGCTTATTTCACTTAGCATGATGATCTACAGGTCCATCCATTTTGTTGTAAATGGCAATATTTCATCTTTTCTTACAGCTGAGTAATATTCCATTGTGTATATGTACCACAGCTTCTTTATCCAGTCATCTGTCGCAGGGCACTTTGGTTGTTTCTATGTTTTGGCCACTGTGAACAGTGCTGCAATGAACATTGGGGTACATAAATCTTTGTGGACTAAGGTTTTCAAGTCTTTTGGGTAGATCCCCAGAAGGGGGATTGCTGGGTCAAATGGTAGCTCCATTCCCAATTTTCTGAGGAACCTCCACACTGCTTTCCACAGTGGTTGTACCAGTTTGCACTCCCACCAGCAGTGTGCCAGAGTTCCTTTTTCTCCACATCCTCTCCAGCACTTGTTATTCCTTGTCTTGTTGATAACAGCCATTCTCACAGGTGTGAGGTGGTATCTCATTGTGGTTTTGATTTGCATTTCCCTGATAGCCAATGAGGATGAGCATTTTTTTATATGTCTGCTGGCCATTTGTATTTCTTCGTGGGAGAAGTGTCTGTTTAGTTCTTCTGCCCACTTTTCAATTGGGTTGTTTGTTTTTTTGTTGTTAAGTCTTATTAGTTCTTTACATATTTTAGATATTAGACCCTTATCTGATGCATTATTTGCAAATATTTTCTCCCATTCAGTTGGCTGTCTCTTTGCTTTGTTGATGGTTTCTTTTGCTGTGCAGAAGCTTTTTAGTTTGATAGAGTCCCATTCATTTATTTTTGCTTTTACTTCCCTTGCCTTTGAGGACAGGTTCATGAAGTCTTCCTTGAGTCCTAGGTCTATAAGTTTAGTACCAATGTCTTCTTCTATACAGTTTATTGTTGCAGGTCTTATATGAAGGTCTTTAATCCATTTTGA